>BCHT01000015.1:509536-579413 GCA_001599695.1 Phaeotremella skinneri | reverse complement strand
TCCATGGTTTCTGGTATCACGAAGCTGTATGTAAGGTTCTGGGCCATGTATATTTACAGAGAGATGAGAAAGTCAGGGATAATATCGAGAGACATTAGACGGACGCAAATGTCACTTTGTCAGTTTTGGGTGGTTGTAAACTTTCATGTCTTCCCTTGCTCTGCATGCATTGAACCTTCACTAGTCGACTGGAAATTTGGCGCTGAATCCGAATCCGCTGAGATCTAAGCTCTAGCTGCTCTGTGGACTGAGATACAGAAAAAGGGTCTACGCAAACCAATCTACGCACTCACTTTACAAACGGCGCGCCATAGATGAGAGGGTCGAATGGGTGGGTGTGCCTGGCGCGATAACGATTCGATAGCTGGGACATTGTAGCGTCCAAGATCCGAAAGATAATGAGTGCCACGACGTCTAGAAAGGGAGGTTACTTTGGACATTATTGACCTGAGAGTCGGTTGGATCCTTTCACTTCTTCCGACTTCCTATTAGGACCACATCAGTCAAGCCCTCCTGAAGCTTTGGATTGAGGACTCGATACTGCAGCCATGTCAGAACAAACTTGCAATATAGGAGTGGTGGGAGCTGGGATCAGTGAGTCGGCAAACTTCGGATTTCGAGCAGCTATTGATGCTCTCTAGGTGGGATGGGAGCTGCGTTCAACCTCTATCGGACAGCTGAGAGGCTGGGTCGTGAAATTTCGGTGACGTTGTATGACACAAATCCATCCGCTGGTGGGACGTGGTCGACAGCCAGTGTGTACAAGGTAGATTCGGCCAACCGCAGTCATCTGGACACGAACTAACGAGTCGATATGCGCTCCCCAGCACCTCATCACTAATAACAGTTGGAGTCAAATGCTGTTGGACGACGATGGAGAGGCTATGAAGCTCTTCCTCAACGATCCCGAACTTGGAGCTGGCCCTGGTTAGTAGCTTTTGAACGCATTCATTCAATCGGTACCCAGCTGATGACAAGAGCAGGAGGGTTTCGGGCGACCGGAGAAGCGATGATCAAAGTGATGGACTCTGTTCATCGTCAACTCATCGCTTACGGAGCCACATTCAAGTTCTCAACTACCGTCGTCAAGATCACCCAGCCCGCCACAGGGGGGTGGAACGTAACGACAAGTTCCAGCTCTGCATCCTCGGTCTCCTCATCTTCTTCATCACTCGAAAAACTACCAGGAACGCCTGACTCCCAGACAGAACATTATGACAAACTTATCGTTGCTGTTGGAACTTTCTCCACCCCCTCTCTACCGGCTTGTGCGGTACCTCATGTCCTCCCTCAACGAAGTCCGGTATCTGACCTTGACGCCCCTCTCTGTATCCATACCTCCAATCTTTCGGAGCCCAGCGTTCAGAAGGCACTATATGCGAGGGATAGGAAGATTGTTGTCGTCGGCGCATCAAAATCTGCCCTGGACGCGGCAGAAAGATTGGCCATAGTGAGCTTCCCCTTAAATATCGCTCAACCCCTCTGTTGGAGCTAAATCTTTTTCATAACAGAACGACTACCACGTTACATTAGTCCTGCGGAACCCTCCCTATCTTGCTCCTCCAGCTGCCAAACACCCAAAGACGGGAGCCTTGGCTGATGCCGCCTTTGCAGTCGGCACACGGGTGAGCATCTCGATGTGCCTTTCTTGTCTATATCTACTTACACGGCTTGAATTCAGGCCAATACATCATATGTGCCTTACTTCAAAGATCCCATATCGGGGCAACTATCAGGTGGTGGGATTTGGGCCTCATTCCTCCGATATTTCCTACACTCCACCTGGATAGGAGAATTCTTCCACCGCCGAATGGTAGCCGCCGGTACTGCTCTATTCGCGATGGTCGGAAGATGGAAGGAGATTCCAGGAATGCGACCAGTCACCCCGCTTATGTTCAGTGAAAGCCAAATCATGCCTAGTCCAACTCGTCTCCAGGAGCTGATGCTGGATGATAAAATCGAGTTGGTGAAAGGGGCAGTGGTAGGAGTGACACCGACCACCAGCGAGGCTACCGAACCTGGCTACAAAATTGACTTGATCACCGATGAACCTTCCTCGCCGTCCTCTATTGAATGTCAAGCGATAATCTTCGGTACGGGGTGGAACACAGGGACATATCCTTTCTTCACGCCTCAACTTTCCGAGGAATTAGGTCTTCCTCTCATCTGGAAGGATGGTGATGAGGTACCAGCGAGGGAAAAGGCTTACGAGGCGTTGGATAAGAAATGCTTGAAAGATTTGTTGAAGTCTACCAGAACATTGAGGGAGACTCCGGCGATTTGGGAAAAGGAAGGGTTCAGCTCCAGATCGCATGGCAGAGCCAAGGTCTACACAGCTCCATACAGGGTGAGTACTGTAAAATCTTTGTGCTTCGATCCTGCTATCCCACCCTATCTAGTCTAACTAACACATTACACACAGCTGTACAGAAATATGGTACCAGTTACACACCTGACCAAGAGGGACATTGTCTTCCCGGGACTTCCGACTTGCAAAGCAAACCACGTTCTCTTCCTTGTTCAAGCTCACTGGTACGTCTCCTGGTAACATCCACTCAATGCCGGAGCCCCTCTAACCTCCCTCTAGGATAACAGACTACCTCCTCGATCTCTTCCCTCGACCTCTACCATCGAAAGCTCTAGCCGAGAAAGAAATATCATTACACAACGTATGGGCTAAACGACTCTTCGGACCCTCGCATGGAAGACTTGGTAACTGGGCAGGAGCGACCTGGATCGAGAATGCTTCTCGATTATGCTGGGGTGAGTATTTTTCTCCGGAGACTTGTTGAGGCTCCGAGTTGGGGAAATTATTGACTTTGTGTTTCTCTAGACATGGGAGTTCCAAACGATGGGCAAGGAATGAATGGGGTGGTCACGAGCGAAACCTATCAGCTCAACGAAAAACGGACCAAGAGGGATATCCGAAGAGGACTGATAATCGAAGTCTAGGTCTTGGTGGCCGAGGTGGCCATCTCGTTTAGTCTGCAGTTTAGCCGTTGTCACTGAAAGGTTGTTTTGGGGTTTTGTTGAGGTTTCAGGCATCTTTTGTGACCATGCATCCTCTTTTGTGCCTTCTGTGCCTTCCATCATCCAGCCGAGGTCTACGTTCCACAATATATAGTATGTTTAAGTAAACGGGATACTATCGAAAGGCAGTAAATCCATTCGCAACGTTGCTGTGAATTTGTCAAGTTTGGCTCCGAGGCGTTTGGGGACAGTTATTTACAGTTTTGAAACCGTACTAACAGTATCACTGGGTCTTCTATGACCTTCCCGGACCTTCCCGCCTTATATGCCCGAGGGAGAGCCGAGCTTTATGTCCAATGATCTTCAGAAGGTATAAAACCAGACAACTTTTCTCGCCTTTGGTCCTTCAATTTGCCACCCACCCACATTTCAACTAATTCCAATCGTCAAACCACTTTGCTTCACTCATGTCCGTCGCATCTTCCTCATCCAACCCCAACCCAACAGGGGCAATCACAGGGGAGCCTCTCAACTTATTGCAATTGTGTAGACTACTTACCGCTCCAGGTTCATCAGACAGGACGACGGAGGCCTCTCTAGGTAACAACACAAACGTGGAAGGCCTCGTGAGGGTAACCAAAATTAAAATCGATGAGAGGGTTTACCAGTTACATGACGATGTTAGCACTCTCTTGATGATCGAAACCAAACCATCGCAAAATGAACTGCGAAACTTTACCCCTGGAGCTGGATATTCACCCGAGATCCAACTTTCAAATTTTGAGAATGCGCGCTCTTCCTTGCAGACATGCGTTTCAGAATACCAAGGTCTCGTGAAACACGTCTATAACCGCGAGGACTATGGCGGCAGACTCTGTAACCGCTCTCCTCAATATCGCTCGCTTACTTCTAATGCTGAACCGCTCAATTGGGAGCATTTGTGCGAAGTTATCAAACGCACTGAATCAGATTTCATGCCCTCGACCGGGGAATCAAGCATTCCTGGCACATTCTCGTACATAGATTCAAGCAACACGCAAATCATGCTAGGTGATAGAGTGATAGTTCCGAATACGTATCAACAAACTGTCAATGGAGAGCTCAAATACTATCCACTAGATGACTTGGTCTCCGAGGACTTGGCCAACTTGGTATTAAACTGCGGCCTGAACTACACCCACTTGCAGCAGCGAGACGATCTGAATCGCCTACTGAAAGAGGAGACTATAAAGACTGTCGACCAGCATTTGAATCCCGCACCTACCCTTTCTACACAACAGAGGAATACTGAATTCCAACTATCAACAGACATTTTTTCTACGAAGCCGCCTATGCCTAGTGAAGCCACCACCCCCACGCAAAGCACGCTTTGGCAGAATCCTCGTGGCCGAGGCAGGGGGGGATTCTAACACACCTGATCAACCATCTTATTCAAGAAGTCTATCAGGGTAGCCTCTGGTCTGGTCCCATGTGCATTTTTTTCTCTAGAGATCTCGATGCTTTGTCGAATAAAGTACGGTATGATGTCGCCCGCGGAGAGAGCGATCATGAACGAAGGAGGCGAGCGCAGTTGTGGATTTTCCCTTTTTACATTTTTATCATCATTTGTGGATAACCTATGAAAGAATGAGATCGATTTCTGTCCTTGGACTGCTTGGATGCACGGCTGCTGCGTACTCCAGTAACTTATCATGAATCAACCAAGAATCTACCACCATACTTCCGCGAGGAAATGTGATGCGATGATGAGAGCTTTCTGCGAAGAGCTCTCAGATGTGCCGCACTCACTTCATGATACATCTGCCTATCCAGACCCATGGTCAGCATCTCGTCAATGTCCGCTGGACGTTTGCGAGGTATTGTAGACCTCGATCCGACATCGTACTCGTTACACGAACATGTAAGATCGTATATACAGCAACCAAGGCAAATAATACATACCGGTGGCCACTTGACTCCGGGCCCATGTAAAAAGTCTAATCATAATCCAGATCCTTCACCATATAAGGACCGGAGAGCCAGTATCCCAACCGTCTATAGTAATCCCTAGTCCCGACACCGGAGATGACGGCGATTCGTCCGCTTCCGTGTTCTTCCCTTGCGATCCGTTCCGCCTCCTCCATGAGCAGCGTACCAATTCCCTATGAGACAGAAGTGCTCGTGTAAGTGGGGGACCCAAAGCACGGCAATGTTGTGATAGTGATACGTACTTGATGCTGGAATTTCTTGGGATCTCTTGAATGAACAGGTGCAGCTGTTCCGTAGACGTGCTGGGACCGATGTCAGTGTTGTACTTCTTACGAATGTGCCACTTCCTAAACATGTATGTCCAGGCAAAGAGCCATGCAACCAAACTCACCAGCTCCCGCACCAAACTACATCCTCCTTCCATACCAACCAATTCCTGACGGAACGTTCCATCCTCTGAGCATTTCCTCAATCTCAGCAGTCCAACCAGGATGTCCTGCGCCGGATCCTCGTACGACAGGAACGTCTCCCAACCACCGTTTGCCGCATAATCTCTACGGAGGAGCTCAAGATCCTGCGGTCGTACCCTGTGATGGATCTCGTGTATCTACCGCACGTTCCAGAGTCAGCGTTATCATGGCGATGTGACCAGCCTGACACAGTATCCTAATACTCACTCCAACTTCCCGATATCGCACGTCCCTGCATTCCGCTCCGAAATCTTTCATCCGTGCCAGAGCCAGTTCTCGAAGATTCCCATTCTCCACGCCAGACGAGACAAGCGGCATTGGAATATCACTGTCATAGCCATCAGCACCGCTTTGCAGGGGTAGGCAATTCTGCTCACCGTTGAACTCGATAAACCCGTGTCCATGGAGGCACAAGAGCCATAATCCGAGCGACGATGTCCACCAACGCATTCGGTGGATAGTTCTTGTATTTGCCAGTTCGCCAGAGCTCGTACAACCCAGTACCTCTGATAACCAGTGTGGGATACAGCTTCAATCCGTCGGACCTGAAAGCAGGGTTCTCGAAGTATTCCTTTCACTTGCTATCAGTTCGTGATCATGATAGGGGTATGAAACACGCTACGCATACCTGGAATTGCCAGATATCACGCTCTGTCCCGCAGTTTGGCAGATCGGGCATCATGTGTGCGACGATCTTGAAACCAGCGTCTTTGGCCATATGGAATGATTCCGAAACTGCACGGACTGTATGTCCTCTGTTTGTGTCTCGAGCCACGTCCTGAGGCAGGTCAGCAATGCCCTTGTGCGATTTTGATTTTGATACCAAATTGAGACGCGGCTCACCTCGTACACTGACTGAACACCAATCTCCAGACGAGTACAGCCATATCGTAACATTTGACTGGATCGCATCAGTTTTATGAGCCGTATAAATTCGCGTCGAATCGTCTCACCTGAGATGAGGTTTCAAGCAATAATCAGGCCGAGTCTCGATAGTAATTCCGACACATTTCGTCTTCCCCTGCTCAGAGAATCTGGTACTCATATCAGGATCACGTCGACTGAAAGATGTACCCATAACTCACTTGACAGCCTCATCTACGTCCTCACTCGTATATCCGCTTAAAGCATTATGAAGTCCAGCCACGAATTTGTGCCGATAATCCTCGGGCATCGACATGAATGTTCCCCCCATTATACTGATATAATATCAGCTGATTGTTCGTACCATCGACAAGTCACCAAAGAAGGACTAACATGATTTCTACTTTATCAACGCTGTGTCCAAGGGCTCGGAGTTGGTCCACTCTTCCTCTGGCTTGTTCATACGGATCATATCTAGCTCGAATGGCTCGCATTGAGGTGGGCTGACGGATGATTAGTCACTATTAGCTACGAGCAATGAGAAAGTTTAAATATGCATACCTCATAGCCCGTGTATGATTGTGTTGAATATTCGAAATCCGAATCAGGTCCTCCTGGACAGTACCTGTACCAGAGGGCAAAACTGTCAGCTTCGTGTATATTCAAGGCAAAAGCACTCAATCATCCCAAAAGGAGCAAGAGCAATGGATTGACTTACACACAAATATTCCCAGTCATCGCAACATGAGGACATCGATGCGGTTTACACATAACAGCAACAACAGCAACCCCACTAGCCGTCCTAACCGGTTTAGCTCTCAACCACCCTCTCAACCTCTCCTTCCATTCCTCCGGAACAGCCGCCAGAACATCGGTCAAACGAGGGATAGCTGGGAGTCCAAATTTCTTGGCATGCTTCATTCGTAGGGCGTTGACATTTGGAGGCTCACTGCTGCTTGTCGAGCTGGAGGGGGAACTTTGGAGGGAGATTAGGTCTCTGACTATTGCGGAGAGACAGAGGAGGTGGAGCTCTGATTGGGATGTTGGTGGGGCGATCATCTTTCCACCTTGGTCTGAACGATGAGGAGAGTGAGAAAGTATGTCAGGTGTTGATAGTATTGTAGTGAGTGTCAGATCTTTTAGAAATGACAGGCTACCAATAATCCGCCAAAGAATCCAAATCACTGATAAGCTCTTAATAACACACGTCATTTAGTAATTTCCGTCTCCCACTCTCTACGTATTCCTATTCGTCTTTCACAACTCTTTCTCTTCTTCACCTAATTAATTTTACCAGACCACCCCATGACCCTCCTCTCCGCTTATAGCTCAAATGAGGAGTTGACAGTCCTGGCACCCCCTCGGGGGCAGAGGTGTGTGTACTCAGACCAGAATCGGGTGCTACTTTGGCTCGCCGGGAGGGCTTTCCTATGGGAGCTTGATGAGGTGGGGAGTCACAATGCTCCGGACAGATTAACGTTTATTTTGCTTTATCGCTCTCATCGATGGCTATGGTTTCCAATAGTGAGAATGCTTGCGAAGATTATTGGCAGTAATGAATTGGTAGCATGCGATGTATGTACAATGTCGTCAAGACTCGCTATGGGGTATGTGAATATGATGGGTGATACGAGTAGATCTATTGAGCGTACCAATGGAGACCACTACGAAACATTCGTTTTTCCAAGCATAACAAATGCTTATATTTTCTCACTCAGTCGCAGCCGGTACGTGAGTCTTGAGCGAGCTCGCCGAGTATCGACTGTGAACAGACATAGCATCTTGCTGTGCATGAGCTAGCTCAGCATACCTTGATAACACCGCGTCAGTCAATCTACAGAAGATGATCACAAGATGAAACCTACAGCATCTTGTATCGGACCAGTTCATTCTCCGTCTCCTCCTTTTCAAGCTTCGCGTTAACCAGCTGTCGGACCAGCTCGACGTGTTCTTGATTCATGGTCGACAGAGACGCTTCTAGGTTTTTACTGAGTCCCGATTCATCAATATCAATTCTAATCATCACAATGATTTCGATTCCAAGAGACTGACTGAGACTCACACCTGGAAACTCAGATTGCGATTAGCATTTCGCAATTGATCAACCTCATGAGCGTGTTTGTTCTGACTCCGACACTGCTCTTCCCACTCGGACTGATAAGAGTCGAGCATGAACGGTGTTCTGCACCGCGATTGACGTCAGCGTTCCATAACGACCCCGGCTCCAGCCTCACGGACGTAAGACTTACATCCGAACCTCATAAGCGTCCCGGACGAAATCGTTAGCCCGCCATTCCCCTTCTCCAAGCGGATCATCGCCATCCTTCCGAGCACTTTCACCATTCTCCTCCGGAGTCATTCTGTACATCTCAAACAGGTCAGACTGGAGGAAGGAGAGGATCTGCTCAAACTCCATATCGACAAGCTTGTCTTCTGACTTCTTGAGCAGGGCCAGGGAGAAGCGGAAGATGGCTTCGATGCCTTCAGCGAAGACAATGTCGAGCACTCTGTAAACCAACGACAGAGGGAAGCTGTGACATATGTCAGAGGGCAGTTCTCCTGAGACAAAAAACAGACGAAGAAGTGGAGAAAGGAGCGCCAACGACTCACCGATAAGAGAACATGGTCATGAACCACTGACTAGCGAACATGCTGCTTTTCACACCCTTGCGAACGAAATGAGTATGGACCAGTGGGAGGACTTCCTCGAGGAGTCTGTCAAATTGGAATAACCGAAGTTGTAGACCAGGCATATCCGGGAGAAAGTGTGATCGAAGATTGTACTGTAATGGGTAAGCTGGGTCACAGCTGGATACTACAAACGAACGGGAGACCTACCGAGTCCATCAATCGAACCAGAACGCAAAAAGCTTCTTCATCAGGCATCTAGACATCAGCGAGAATCTAGATAGGACACCTACATTTAACAACAGCGCTGCCACAATGAAAGCCAAGCCCTGTGTATAACCGACCTCCTTATCGTATCTTACATATCAGCCACGCCTCCATAATAGAACTCACAAGCTGTAAGCCTTGACAACCATGAATAAGCTCTCCTGGCCTAGTCCGCCACCTTCCTGAAAGAACTTATGATGCGGGAAGGTACGACTCAGATCCTTCGCGATAGCCTTTTCGTGCGGAGAGTGCATCTTCAATAAAGATTTGTATGTCTCCTCGAGTGGTGGAGATTTGGACGATGACATCAGTTGCCAGATAGCGCCTCTACCATGTAACATCAGTTTCCTGTGGTCCACAAACTCCCAAAAAATCTTACCTGATAACCGCAGGTATACCTTTCTGAATAGCCTTCGACAATTCCTTCGGTCGAGTCCTCGCAACATCCTCGTAATCTTGAACGACAGCTCCCCAGAACACCCAGTCTACTCCGGATTCGCCATTGGTCTCACTTTCGCTCTTCTCCCCGTCCCCGTCTTGACTGGCCGACTCGATCCTCTCCCTCTCCCGTCGCATTTCTCTAGCAACTGACTCCATTTCGCCTCGAACTCGATTGAAACCTTCACGAAGTCTTTCACCTCCGCCAATTTCGCGACTGATACGACGATCTCGAGATGCAGTTGACGAGTCTATGCGATTCAGAAGGAAGGATGTGGATGGCGTTCGGGAGGGTGCTGGAGGTCGCGTGCTTGATGTAGGGTTCGGTGCTGGAGAGGGCATGCGAGAAATACTTTGAGGATTCGGTGAGGTCGTAGTGGCAGATTTGGTGGATAGGAGATTACTCATAGTTGATCTCCATCCTCCAGCTGCTTGACTACTGTTCGACGCAGACCTCGAAGAGCTGGCGGTGCCCGACTCGACGGTCAAGTTTGTCGAAGCAGCCGGGAACCCAAAGCCAAGTGCATGGGAAAAGAAGGAGGTCTTTGAAGCTTCCTTGGAAGCTGGTGGAGTCGATACCGGTTCAGGCAGTATGTCGGTTAGATCCAGGGGTCGTGGAGGAGTCGGGGAGAGAGAATAGCTGCGCGCCGCGATGGGTGGGGATAAGGTGTCTGAACGACCTGGCGCCACGGGTGAGGGTTGCAGGGAGACATCTGAGAGAGTTTCGAGAGCGAGCGATGTTGTTGAGGTAGCAGAAGGCGGGGACGGGAGCGGGTCTACTGCAGATGACAGAACGAGTCGCTGAAGCTGAGGCGAAGTGGTATCGTGAGCAGCACTGTTACTCTTCGCTTTTGGTGGGGATATTTTCGAAGGAGTCGACTCGGATGATACAGGTATCGACCGGAATTTCGGGGAAGGAGACAGATTCCCGTTCCCAGGGATAGAAGGTTTGGGAGTATTGTTCTCCCACATGGCAGCAGCCGCCTTGACTCTGCTAGGGGAACGCACGGGTGTAACCTGGATGTGCGATTTGGATGAAGAAGGAGAGGTGTCGGGCAGTGAAGGAGCGGACGAGAGTTTAGATGGAGACGGAATAGTGGGAACGGATGATTCTGAGAGATCGGGAGTCACTTGAACGTCTTCAAACACGTCCTCGTCGGGATCATCGAGCTCGAGCTCTTCGGCTGCTTTGATCTCCGGGGAAGTGGGGGATGGCATGGTGCTGAGCTGGATGGAGAGCGAAAGCTGATGGCTGCTCCTACTATATATGACCTCCTCGAGACGCAGGCAAGAGATTGCGTCTGATTGTCCTGTATTTAAGGGGATAGGAGATGAAGAGGTATAGAAATGTAGGTGGTGGTGTTGGCTGACTTTTACCCCGCGTTTCAGGGCAATTCCCCCACAAAAAGCTTTTGAAGTTGACCTCTCCATCTCTCCATTTTGACTAACAAACTATCCACAAGAACATCAATAACGTCGACACCATGAGCTCCAACGCAGTAGCGTCCTCGAGCAGCAAGTCGGCTAAGCCAAAGCACAAACACGTAGCGGTACCTGCGCCTGCGCTGTCCCGGGAAACTATAGATACAGAATCGGAAGATGAGGACGATGAGGACCAGGACCAGGATCAGGACGAGCAGTCTTTGGAGTCCGAGGTAGATAGTGATGGTGATATTGATGCTGTTGTTTCGAAGAAGCAGAAAGCAAGCTCTACCTCTACCTCTACCTCGGCAAACCCAGGGAAAGGTCTCCCGTAAGTCCTACTCGGGTTGCTTTGCAAATTGCAGATCAACTGACCCATCATCTCGCAGGAAATACGCTCCCCCACCCGGAATGACCCCGATAACCATAACGACAACCTTCCAATCCTCCCCATTCGAATACGACCAACTCCAATCCAACCCCTCCGCAGAACTATGGTGTCTCCGGATCCCGCAAGATCTCAAGCCTAGCAGACTCTCGAATCTCTCCGTCTCCCTCCCGACATACCAGGGGACGTTGAAGACGAAACATCAGATATACACTCTCGTCCCTGCCTCTAGTTCGGGTGATGGGAAAGATATATCAAAGCTACATGAAGTAGTTGACGAGGATGGAAGACATCCAATGGCTGGACCTGGATTGGTTGATGCGCTTGCTATGGATGTTGATTCCTCTGAAATGGCGTTGAGAGTTGAGGGTGGGGATGAGATGCTTGGTGGGATGAGATTACTTGTTCCGAGGGTTAGTAAAGGAGGGAAACTATTTGTCGGTGAGTCTTCCTCACACTCCCATATCTTCATTAATTGGCATCTACTAATGTAACACCTATCAAGCACCTATCCCAATCAAACGACACCTCCTACTCACACCTCAACTTCCCCACCCAACGGAATCATCTCAACCAGCCCCCCTGCCATCCTACCTCTCCACATCCATCCCCTCCTCAACCGAATCCCCAGCATCCATCCACCCCGAATCAGTTCTTCCACCTAAACGAGCGCAACCCACGCATCTTATGAAATTTCGAAACAAGGTCTACGGATTCGATACCCCCGGACCCCGGGCTGTCCCTCATGGGGAGAACGGGAATGGAGTGGCAGATGATGATGTTGTCATGAAGTCGCCACCTGGTGTGAAGGAGAAGAGGAAGATTGAGAAAGGTGTTGGGGCGGGTTCGCCTAGTAAGAAAAAGGCTAAGAAGGTTAAGGAGTGATGAGGCTAGTTCCCCTGAGCATTTCGCTATTTTTGTGGGTTATTGATGCATTGGTATACTTCTGCAAACAAGGTATCGAATATAATGACTGGAGAAACAGTGATATCATTGTCTCACGACGCCTGTTCACGTCTCTGCAAGTTGCAAGAAAAACACGCGCTTCAAGAAGAACGACATTCAGCCCCTAACTCTCGAGCAAAAACACGCCGGCTCAAGCTAATGCCAAACTATCCTCCCCCCTAAAAACATGATAAACCCTCTTCGACAAAGCCTAAGCCCATGTCCCATATCCATCAGTAAAAACATCTGGAAAAAAAATTCAAGCCCCACTCACAGTCTTAAGTCGTCTCCCATTCGCCGTGCCATTCCTCAGATTTTTTATCTACAAAACACACCCATCGAGCATCGAATCATCAGCACCATCCCATCTGTCCCGTCAGACAAGCTAAACCCACCTCGCAATCCTGCAACATCCCTTCAGCCCTTTCCACACCCCTCCTCTCAGCCTTCTCGTACGCGATCATCAACTCCCTAAAACTCCCGTATTCACTGGCGATCCCAGCTGATGCACTTGGAGTGATCCCCTGGACTTCTTGTAGGATGAGTTCGAGGACTTCTTGTGGCGTTTGACCCTTTTTGATGCCGTCTTGCGGACAGAAGGCGAGGTGGGATTTGGTGATTAGCTTATACTGGTACAATACGGTCAGCTGTGACTACCGGTAGTTTGCTGTAGTTGAGGGCTGAAAAGTGTACATGGTGTGAGAAGAGGGAACGTACGGGTCGAAGAGCTATATCTGCTGTGAGATTCCATATCCAGTCCTCTATGTCTTCGGTCTTTTCCACTGTATGGCACAATGAGCCAACAAAGTCAGCTCCCCATGCAGTCCCGCTTTGCGTCGTACGTAGACCCACCATGAATCAAGAAACACCCCTCAGAGACTTGCAGATCCACGAGTCCCCTCTCAATGACCTCCTTCTCTGGTCTAACCTTGGAAGCCCTCTTCTGTGCCCCCGACGCCCTCTCGCCCCCCTCCCCCTCCATCCCGGCTCTAGCCATCGCCGTATACTCCCTATTAGCCAAGCTCCTACTCTTGCTATACCACTTCCCCAGCCCCTTGATCATAACAATCATCTGATCCTTTACACTCATCTCCAAAACAGTCCGTACATCTTTCACCCAGTCTCTCAACCCCATCTCATCCGTTGCTATCTTATCCACGATCTCTTCAGCGGTCACGATGATGACTACTGATGATTCCCATATCCAACGGGGCGTTTCTAGGGGCACGAACCGTTTCGTAGGAACGTCCCATCTTGCTTGGAGATTTCGTCGGAATTTGATCACACCTGGTAGAGGGGATTCGTCGGGGGTGAGATAATGTAGCTCAGAGAGGTTTGAGGTTAGACGTTGCTTGATTTCGGGCAGAGCTCCGGCGATAGGTGAAGAGGGTGATTCGAGGTCGGCTGAGAGATAGAGATGGACCTCGCGGACTGCGTCGTTCTTGGACGTTCGCAGCTGGATGCAGAGATTCAGCACATGTCTGGCCCAAAGGTACATCAAGTATACCTAACCTACCTTGTTGACATCTGCTACTTTCTTCTGGTAAGATCGCTCAGCCTCTTTGGCAGCCTATGCCGAGAATCTTCAGCACAGAACAATCAGCACAAGTAACAACCCACCTTGGCCGCATCCTTCACCAGCTGTTTCTGAGCTCTCTCCCTATCTTTCAAAGCCTGTTTCTCCTCTTTACTAAGGATCTTAACCTGTACATCACCATTCCCTTCCTTTCCCCGCTTACCGCCCACTTCAGCTTCTTCCGTCGCCTTTCTCTTCCGAGCAGGACCGGGAGCCCGCGACGAGACAATCGTGAGATCCGTGTTGATAGATGAAGTTTCAGCTAGGACTGTTTCCCCAAGCCCTGGTCGAGGGGGAGAACGAGAGGGCGAGCGGGACTTTGTGGAAATGGTGTCGAGGGCTTCGATGAGCGATGGGCGGGATATGATAGTGGATACAGCCTTTATTTTGTTTTTCCTCCTAGGTTTGTCAAGAATGATGACAGGATCCGAATCTTCTACTACCACTACAGTCTGAGGGTGTTTAGAACCAGACGCCTACTCATTGGTGATCAGCTTCATCTTGAGTTGACCGATTCTCTTCTCACTATAGGTATAGACAAGATCTCAGCTGGCAAAACACCAAATGCCTTCGTCCCACACCCCTCAGCCCTCTTCAACGATCCAAAGACAACCTCCTCAGGACTGCTGACCCCAGTCCCAGCCATCAAGATATCCCTCAAATCCGGCAAAACCTCCTCGTCATCCCCTCGATCCGAGGAGCCAGAATCGATGAAGATCGGTGTTTTGGGTTTGCGGGTGTTGGTCAGCGTTCGAGTGGTACGGACAAACGAGATGCCGTCGTCCTCCCCGTCACTTATTATCACTATCTCGGACATGTTGTACCAAGATGTGAGAAACAAGATGGGGGAGTGGTGATGAAGGGATGATGTTGATTTTGGTTGACGCGTTTGTGTGGTTCCGGAGGATTTTCTCCGGATTAGAGATTACGGCTGGTCTTAGGCAAATTTGTTTGTATAGATGCAGTCTCAATGCACAAGACTGAGCATATGGTGTACAAGCGATCATATACGCGGAGTGCAGACGAAGAGGATTCTTAGGTTGAAGTACTTCAGACATCGGGCTACTGCCGTGTGCAGAAGACTTGTAGGATGGAATGAGGACATAAGCCCTGAGATGCAAAAGCAGTCTGATCGAGAAGTCTTTCTCCCTGTATTGAGAAGATCCCAATCCACCAGGAAGACTGACATGCTGGAAACACTGACGAATTCATCAATATTAAGGAATCTGGGTAAAGTACACGTAACTCCATTCCAGAGAACAAATCTCCCAAATCTCTGGGTTATGAGACCCATTCTACCAATAATTCACGTTTCGTATCGAGAGGATTAACTAAAGCAGCGAACGCCAGGAATGCAGTGTTGTGAGGTGGATGGGAAGGATTGGTCGTTTCAGCGGGGGAGTCTCCAATAAGGGTATCGCGCCATAGTCTGTCTACATAACCACGCAGCAGGAGTTTTGCTAGACGGGCAGTCATGAGTAAGGATCAAACTGCGTATGACATGTGATGCTCACCTTCTTCGCTGTCTTGTAGAACATCTTTGATTGGGCTGAGAGAGCGTTCGATCTTTCAACGAGATTGTCGAGTTTCTCTCCTCTCTCCAGGACTGATTCGATAGTTTTGTGCTACGTGAAGCCGATGATAAGCATCTAGTTCACTAGTCCACTATATAGTAGAACAGAACTCAAGACAGGATAGCAACATACCAGGACAATTTTCGTCTCGTCCAATTCCTTCTGCACCTTCATGATGGTATCCGCCTGTTTAGGGTCCTGATACTTTGTAAGATAGCCCGTAAGAGTGCCTTCAAGTTTCCCCTTCTGAGCAGGCGGCAGACCTCCAGCAGCTGCCGTCGACGGGTTCCCTCCGAACGCTGAAGCTGAAGCCGCAGCAAAAGAAGGTGCCGGTAGAGTCGCCAAGAGTGGGGCATGCTCATCGAGAAGTTTGGTGAGGAGGGAGAAGGCTGGTCGATAAGGGTATTCCAGATCGGTGATCATCACAGCTGATTGTCAGTTACGCACACTTGGATGGAAACTCACCTGCCATACCCATACTACCAGGCTGACGACCGGGGACTCTGAAGACATGGGCTTTGTAATTGTTCTCCTCGACTGATGAAGGTTGGTTCGCGGGTGTCCGCTCGGCAACAGTCTTTTAGGGATGGTGATTGTCAACAATGCACACCTAAGTCCTTTGAGTGTTCCTCATGATAAAACCTACCTTTGTGAAGAAAGTCATAAACTCCCCTACGCTGCCTCGTTGATAAAAGGAGAAACTGCTGAGATCCTGCGAGGTACCGAGGAGGGTTGCCACTGCCGGTGAGGCCGGAGAGACGGACAGCAGGGAGAGCGAGTAGACCTTCATGGTGTTGCGGTAAGGGGTTTCTAGTTCAAATGCCTATCAAGTTGTCCGCTTCGTGCTCCGTTAGTATGGCGTGTGGGATGGACCGGTCTGTACGCTGTCGTTGATGCTTTCTGTGTGATAGAATAGGTGGTTGTAGATAGAATCATAGAATCTTACAAGTGGAGAGAGAGACCGACGGCAACGTCACGAGTGGCGCCCAGCTGAGAATTACCGCATTCGGCAATTCCCCCTCTCGTATTGGCGACGTCTCCACAATAAACCACCCTCTTGCTCTTGCTCTCACTCTCTTACTCTTTCGCTCTTCACACCATCCTCGTCCCCCGCCCCTCACCCCATCCACACACACACTAGGCAATCCACCCCCTCCCGCCATGTCTGACGCTCTGCCAGAGGACGCTTGGGTGTCCTCATTTCTCTCAGCGCCCCCTCGGCCGTTGCTGTCCTCTCTGCAACGCCGGTTACAGATCTCCACCACCCACCTCAACGCTCTGGCCGAAGTCTACAAGGAACGTGCAGCCATCGAAGCCAACTATGCTGCCAGTCTTGCCAAGCTGGCCAGAACGGCTGAGCAAGGTGGATTGAGCGGGAAAGGCGGTAACGAGTGGGACAAGACTAGTGGAGAAGCGAGACTGTTCGACAGCGTGATCAACGAGATCTCCGAGGCTTCAGCGTCCCATTCAACTCTCTCAGCATTGATACGGACCGATCTCGAACAGCCGATCAAAGAGCTTCCCAATAAGATCGTTCCTTGGCGCAGGATCGGGGAGCAGGATGCATCGCTGGACAAAACGCTCAAGGAGTATGAGAAAACCGCTGCCAAGTTGGAAAAGGCCTCTTCCAAATCCAAATCATCCAAGACAGATGCCCTGCAATCCGAGCTCGATCAGCTGACTGGATCGCTGTCATCTTTATCTCCAATGGTCTACACAACCTACCAGCGGCTCGATGAGGCTAGATTGAACGGGTTGAAGGAAGTTATCGTTCGGTGGGGCACGATCAGGGGGGACATGGCGACCAGAGACGGGGAGAGAGCGGAACGAGTAGTAGCGACATTACTCGGTTGGGAGGCTGGTGACGAGGTCTTGGCGGTAGGTAGACGACTTGGAGGTGGAAGCGGGGGCGGTTCCAGATCTGCGCCAACAACTCGTAAGTTGTTACCCTGCTCGCTGGGCTAATCATCAGCATCAAATCGACGAATGTCAACAGCAACAACCGGTACCGACTTCTCGCCACGACCCGCTGCCCGTCAGAACAGCTCTTACACATCGAACGGTCCTACCTCGTCCTTTGCTGGAGGTCTCAAATCCATGCTCGGTCGGAAATCTACTATCTCAGCTCCAGGCATCGGTAGAACCCGAAGTGGGAGTGAAGCTGCGTCCACTCGCAGTGGGCGTGGACAGGCGCCTGCTGGATTCACCTCGGTGGGTGAAGAAGATCCAAGGCTGGATGGTGTGCTTTCAGTGAGTTATTTCTCGCCGTATTTCACTGACAACAGACTCCCGCCGTCGACGATGAGGGCTTCTCGGTTGCTCCCTCTGACCGCCACCGTAACCCCTGGGAAGATCCCAACGAGCTCATCCCAACTCCAGCAGCCGGTGCTCCTCCTTCATCGTTCGCCCAAAACTTCACATCATCTCCAACAACATCTCAAGACAACCTGTCGTCGTCGGCTTCATCACAGAACCAGGCACCTCGTCTTAACCTCGCCATCACCACTGCGCCTATCCAGGAATCCGAGGAGGAACGACAAGCTGCACTGCAAAAGATGCAGCAGACGTTGCAGATGCCTCCTTCTCAGCCTTCGAGACGGTCAACGATTGCTCGAGGTCGTCGAGATGTCAGAAACACCATGTTTGGAGGTGTGTCGGAGGATGGATCGCTGGGCATGGGTGGTGTCGGATCAGGGCTGCAGGAACGCTTAACTGAGTCACCTGTGGAAACGACCTCCTCACCAACCGCCAATGGTTCTTCTTCGTACATGAACGGAGCACCTCAAGTTACTCGCCAGACGTCCATGAGTTCGGTGACTTCGACCAATCCCTTCGATTCCCCGGGACTTGGTACAGGTAGCGCTCTGAGCCCCAGCACCATGGTCCCCAGTGCGGACCCTGGTCTCCGAGCGAGTCTGACCGAGACATTCAACGTAATCATGCGTAATGGCGAAATCTCTCGGATCCAGATCACCGGTGAAATTCACCTCAGTCTCCGGATGCCCTCGACCCCGATTTCACCTGGGCCGATTCACATTCGTCTGACGTCTTTCGAATCTCTCGAGAAAGTTGCACCGAACCCACAATATCTGGCTCAAGTGCCTGAAAGGCCCGGGGAATACTTTTTGAACTCTGAGATCCTAGCAGGGGCCACTCATACTTCCGGTCCAGCCTCAGGGAAGAAGGGAGCATTGCTGTTCAAATACCAAGTCCACGTTCCGGTCGGCCACGAAAAGGACATCGTACCACTACTAGTAACCCCCGCGTTCCTATGTAAAGATGGCGAAACCCGCATGATCCTCAACTACAAAACGAATCCCAACTCCCAACTCGGGTTCTCACTCACCAACCTCTCGTTCGTAGCAGCGTTCAACGGTCCAGAACCATCAGTGACCAACGTCCAAGCCAAACCACCAGGTGGGACATGGTCCCCCTCGACTCGGAAAATGACTTGGAAAGTCGACACACCCCCCTCGGGTGGTGAGGGGAAGATCGTGGCGCGATTCGTGACGGAGCCAGGGGAAGCTATGAGTCCCCAGGGTGTTTTGGCGACGTGGGCTGTAGAGGGGGTTTTGGGGAGTGGGTTAGGCGTCGAGGTTGTCGGGGGAGAGCTGGAGGGTCATGCGTGGAGGTTTGAGGAGATTAAAAAGGGTGTGACGACCGGCAAGTTTATGGCGGAACCTAACGTTTCGTAGATTGCAGGAAGTAGGGGCAGGATATTTAAGATCTTTTAATCGTTTTTTTCTTGTCATGCAGAAATTGGGTTCAAGGCTTGTTCAGACATGTCGTGATGGAAGCGAACCTGTCGATTTGTTACATGCAGCGTATTATTATTGAGATCAACTCGGATGGAATTGGAAGAAATGGAAATGGACCTTGAGAGTGGCTCCGCCATGTCCCTCTTTCATGATCAGAAGCATGACTGAAACAATGTCCCAATCTTTAACACGACTTTCCCTCTGAATCATGGTAGCATGCTTCTTGCACCGCCCGGTCTCACATCCTACATGCTACATGCTACATGCTACAAGACACCTCACAGCTTCTTGACCAATTCAACCCTTTTTGTCTCCTCAATTCTTCACACCACAATTAACCAGATACAACATCGATATGTCACACGCCCTCGAGAATGAGCTCTCGCCCGAGCATGACGGTCTTGGACCGACTCATGAGAACGAACCAGTCTACGACAAGCTTCACCATGATCCGAAGGCTGATTTGATATTGCTGTCGAGCGATAATATCAGATTCAGAGTTAGCAGCTGGTATCTCACCCGAGACGAGTGGGTTCAATCTGAACCATATTTGATAAATTTTCAAAATATATCACTAAATCACTTCAATTCGCTCCCCCCTGGAAGGACAAGCATCTTCATCACGGACATGTTTGAAGCCGGGAATTGGGGAGATATCACAACACCCATAGACACGTACGCCAAAGCTGCGGTAGTCCGTTTCTTCCTCTCCCTAGCTTTCTCCCAGACTTGTCCAGTCATCGATCTCGAGGTCCAAGAACTCAAGGAAGTCTACACCCTCCTCGACTATTTCAAGTGTCCCTCCCTAGAACGCCTCTTTACCTTAGGTCTCGAGAATCAAGCATCTAAAGATCCTTGGAAACTATTCATCCTAGCTTCCCAGCGGGATAATGTAGACCTTGCCAAGGCTGCTTTGAAGCAGATCCGTAACCCTAGGTCAGCGAAGGAAACTTGTATCATACCATGTATGGAGATCTCTGAGCTGGGGACTATCAGACCGTCTTACCTTGCTGGATTGCTTGCACTTCGATTCCAGCATGAGGGGACCGACAGGGACGGGGGGATCTATGTGCGCTACAGGAATTGGGAACATGTCGCAAAGGATTTCATCCCTCTTCAAGGCTGTATGTCCAGAGATTTCCTTCACATCTCCCGTCCGATCACTCCACCCAGGAAATCTTTTAGCTGATATACTGCGCATCCTCAAGGTCTCGCGATCGATGCATTACCTGACTTGACCCCCGCAGATTATCCTGTCAGGAGTGTAAGGCAGATTTATTAGGACAGGACGGCGGAGGTCTAAATGGAAGATATCGATCCCTGTTGTCGGTCTTGTTTGATACTGCAGTTCGTGCAATGCAAGGATTCTCCCAACTCCAAAAAGGTCCCAGATATCTCCAGAAGCTGCGATCAGAGGAAGGCGCTGATGATCTCCCGGTGGGTTGCCTCCCCCTTGCCCATGTCTGGCATATCAATCTTCATCGAAACGCAATCACAATCTCCGACTTTGCCTCTGCAAGCCAGCGATACACCAAAGCATCTAAGCACCGAATCCCTTACTCTTCTTCTTCCTCGCCCCATTCTCTCCACCATCGCTGGCCTTCCGTTTCTCGCCCACCCCCTGCCCAGGAATAGGTATCTCCACAGGTCTAACCTGCACATCCACCATATCCCCTCCGCCCACAGCCTGAACCACACCCAACGCATCCGTCTGCTCCTTCCTAACCTTCCTAGCCTCCTTCTTAGCCCGTTCGAGCTCTTTACGTCTCTGTTTAAGCTGTCTGGGATTGAGGAAGGCTTCGTCGACATATGGCTCTTCCGTCGTTTCTGGCGCAGCGATGGGCTGCAGCGCAGAATCGTACGTCCCTGCCGCGGACGATTCGGTGGGCACCGACCCGGTAACCGGAGGTTTCTGGTGTCGGGGTAGCTTTCTCGGTGGAGATGCTGGGACGGGTGAGGGTGAGCGAGAGGGAGAGGATTCGAGAGGCAGTTGATGGGCCGTTGGAGAAGGGAGGGGCGGTGGGTTCGTAGGATCCGAGAGGAGCGAGCCGGTCAGGGAGAGCATTTGGTTGGTGACTTGCATACTGTGTAGGTATGTTAGTCATCGGCAAATGTATCTAAACCCAAATTGGGAGACATGATGATGATAGGGATGGACGTACCCGATCACGGTGAATTTGATCCCTTTGCCATCAGCCCCAAGAACTTTCCCAGTCTTTTTATTCCTCCAGCGCCCGACTTCATGTACCCCAGCTCCATCTTCTTCATCACTATCGCTATCAGAATCACTCTCTTCATCGACTGGACCTCCGTTCCCGGCGGTATGATCGAACTCGTATAGATCGAGCGGGATGTGTTGAAGTGGGATGGAGACGTTGAAGGTCTTCGAAAACAGAAGGGAGAGGTGGGATGGAGAAGAGAGGGAGTGCGTGCCAACTGGTATAGGCCAGGGTTGATATTAGCGTTGAGGATAAACACATTTAATATATGGTAAGCTCAAGTGTGGTATGAGTAAGGAAGGTGAATATAGTGGATAGCAAAATGTCAAGCATTGTCAACAAGACTCACGCAGCCGTTGACCGAGTTTTGGCGCCCAAACAATGGATTGGAATTCCACATTGCAAACCCCGTAAGGACAGTCATTGATGATCTTGACCGTATCGTCTTCGAACTCATGACCCCAATGAGCGAGTAAAACCCCTCCCATCTGACCAACATATCTGTATCATATCACCATATCAGCGCTTCTCCCTCGTGGACCGTCCAACCGTCCAGCGTGCAGCAACCTCGACTCACCTCATCACCATCCCATCAAGAGTCTCCTTAACACCAGCCACCATATCACCAGCATATTTAGGCGGGACACTGATTCTCAAGCTCGATGATCTGATTTCAAAAGGACCGGACTTATCCTTGTGACCCCCCGTCTTGTCCTTGTCTTTCACCTTGGAGGTGTCTTGGGTAGTTTCGACATGGTGTTTGGAAGTGTGATGGGATTTTGACTTGTCTTTGTCCTTGTTGTGATGCTTTTTATGGTGCTTCGAAGAGCCTGCCTGAGCGTTTCCGTTGGTAGACATCGTTGGGGATGGGTTGTAAGGTGTCCTCAACGTTGTTGACCTGGTGAATACGTTGGATGTTGAATGAGCAGATGGACAAAGAATGGTTCGGCAAAAAGTTGCGCAACGCTCGCTGGTTTCAGGCACGGCAGCTGAGGCACTTGCAACTGGATGGCCATATGTATGACTTTGATATAATCCAAGTCCAGTCTGCATGCATACTTCCTCGGACCTATTCGTTGAAGTAGTAAGACATAGGAGCATAGGAGTGAGAGTGTGTGCCAAAAAAGTCAGAACTTTGTCAAGTTCACTGGGACATTTGACCCATTCCAATACAGCATGTCCTAGAGCGGGCGACGCTCTTGGACAACCACGGAATAGTTTAAACGGAGCGGTATGACATACGAATACATAATCATCGCTAAATAGTTCCCCCATACTCCGAAAGTGTCGTCCTCGCGATCTCACGATGCTGTTTTCCCCTCGAAGCCCGTCATAACTCCCGTCGCATCCGGTGTCCCGCTGTCCGCTGCTGTATGTGTCGTCGACGAAGCTTGCTTTCCAGGTACCGACAGAGGCTTAACTCCAGGTGTATACGCATGCTGCCATTTATGTGGTGCTGTTAAAACCCCACCCTGAAGAACCGTTCACAAATCAGTTGAAATCCCCCTCAAAAACTCTCGCAGCCAAGGTAGCCAGGATACCAACTCACCCTCTCCAGTAACCTCACAACCGACTTGGTAGGTTGAGCTCCAACACCTAGCCACCATCTTATCCTCTCAACATTCCACTCCACCTTCTTCTCCTTCTTCAATTCCTTTAGGTCCCCGAAGACATTCCTTTCCGGTCCAAGAGCGGATGTAGAAGGTATTCGAGGGATGGGGTCATATTCGCCTAGCTTTTCCAGTGGAACGGCATCTCGTCGCTTAGTAGATCTTATTGCGACTAGGTGGAAGTAGGGAGTATGTTTTTGACCATGTCGGGCGAGACGCAGGCGGACTGGCATTGTCGAGGCAGGACGAGGAAAATGGGTTTAAGATCGTTCAAGAGTTGCGGAAATTTTGACAAGATCGCTCGCTGCGGTAGTGGATGACTACTTCCGGTGCCCTGGTTCTAGATCTTGAAGGGGTGCCTGTTGCTTCACCTGGGTGTGTCTTTATGTGTTGATGAAATCGAAATTGAAGCCAGGATGAACAAAAGTCAGGCGAGCGTACGTTATCAGCTGCCCCTCAAAATGCCACGTCATGCTTCTGCCACGTGGGAATCCCAGTGACTTCCTCCACTTACATGTCCTCTTCCTCTCCAACCTTCATCCTCATCCCCTCTACTCCTCTATACTCACCATTTCCTCACTCAGAATGCGCCCCTCCACCATGACGCCGTCCACAAGGCCTTCCCTGACCTTGATGCTGCATTCCCTAGTAGAGAAGGTGAGAGCTCCCGCATGAACGACACTGACGTTGGCAGATGAAGTCTCTTGATTCGGACTTGCGGTGAGTCTACGCGCAGGACAATCGCCATGATGCAGTTGCTGATGATTTTTCTAGACTCATGGCCCTGATTGACTTGAATAAGGAGCTGCAGAAAATCGTCGCACCTATCGCTTCTACCTCTGCACCTGCATCATCCAGTCGTAGAGTTGAGCCCAGCTTCGCCGAAGAACCAACGGAGAATCAGCTGGTAGGAATAGTACTCAGTATGCTAGGTGACACGAATGCCGAGGTCAAAAATATGGCAGTCACATGGTATGTCTGAACTGAAAATTCGTTTCTGACAAGTAGTCTGGCGGGAATCACGAGAAGGGCCAGACCAAAATCAATAGACGTCATTGTCAACGAGCTGTCAGCTGGTATCGCAGCGACTGATGAGGAAAAGAGAGATATTGCTGCGCTTGGTGAGTATTTACGAGCGACTCTAACTGACTCCATAGCTCTCAAATCTGTCGTCCAAGAAATCTCCGTGGCCACACCTGCCCTGCCCGGCCATATTGACACAGTCGTCACCCGCATATTCGTCATCCTGAACAAAGTAGGTAAACCAAGATAAGCTGCGCTGATAGATAGCCCAATCCCAATCCCCAACTGGCTTCGGACCTACTGTCCATTTTGACAGACATCTACACCCGCTTCTCAGCCCAGATCGCCACCGCCCCACAATTCCAGATAGCTTCCCTCAACTCTCTTACCCAAATTCTCGCTTCGTCTCGACCATCAATACAGAAGCGAGCCATTCCCGCATTGACAGCTCTTGTTGCGGCATCGGATCCATCGCTCTTTGATCAAGTTCTCAAGCCCCGGATAATCACTGGTCTTCAGGGTGACCCAACGGGGCGCAAAGTCTGGGTAGGGCTTTTAGCCAATCTGGCCAGGGGACAGAGCGTCGGGAAAGTCGGTACTCTGGTAGCCGGGACAGCAGAAATGGTTCTAAGTCAGACTGAGGACGTCGAGGACAACGAGGCTGTTGAGGGAGCTCTCTCCGTAAGTCACACTATACAGACACTCGTACTGATTCATAGACCCTCGAAATCCTTGTACTTCGCTGCCCGTCCGAAATTTCTCCATTCGTTGCTGCCATCACCACTAAGGCTGTAGAACTAGTCAAATATGATCCGGTAAGCTGAACAACAGCCGACGTTGACTGACATCAGAACTATGTCGAGCTCGATGATGACGACGTTGATATGGATGGCGAGGTCGATGACGAAGACGAGTTTGACGATGACGCGTATGTTGTAGCTTCCGTTTTCGGGCTGACTTTGCAGGTATTCTGACGATGAAGATGTCTCCTGGAAGATCCGCCGAGCCTCTGCCAAAGTCATCTACGCGCTCATCGGTACGCGCAATGAGTTGCTACTGGAATTCTATAAGACGGTCGCTCCGGTTCTGGTATCGAGGTTTAGCGAGAGAGAGGAGAGTGTGCGAATTGAAATACTGGCTGCTTTTGAGGTTCTTCTCAAACAAACGACATCTGCAAACGCTGTGGAGCGTGCTAGGCACAAGAGAAAATGGAGCGAAGGGATGGACGAGGATGGCGATAACGAGGATAGGTGAGATACATCTGGTGATCTCGAGCTGATCTCAGTGCCATCTCTTTTCTCCGCGCCATGTTACCCTCGGTTCTTCGTGCTGTTCTAAAACAAGCAGCTTCGAAATCTGTGGCCACTCGACAAGAGTGCTTTGTCATCCTTCGATCGATTACCGAGACTCTTGATGGAGGACTTGAAAGCGAAGCAGATGCAATCTGCTCTGCTGCCGTTTCAGCTCTGCGGTATGCCGACGCCACGTCCTCGTTGACGATGGCGACTCTCTCATTCCTCGCCATATTCTTTTCACGACAATCCGCCCGCAGTTATTCCGCTCACCTTGCGGACATTGTTCCAGCTATCATTCGCTGCTTGCGCGATAAGCTGCAGCGTGTCAGCTTCGACGCCTTCGCCGCCGCTTCAGCTCTTGCTGAATCCGTTCGTCCCGTGTCCCCGAGAGGGTCCTCATCTCCATTGCCAGAATCCTATAATGGACCAATTCAACAGATCTTCACAGCGACTACTGATGTATTGGCTGACCATTCCATCGACAATGACGTTCGCGAAAGAGCACTACAAACGCTCGGCAGCCTTTTGGTGCACGAGGGCGACACTCTATCAGACTCTTTCTCGACCTGTCTGCCACTTATAACTGCTCGCCTGTCCAACGAGAATACCTCCTCGACAGCTGTGCAGGTCATTGGGAAGATCGCCGAGTCTTCGACCTGCCGCGGACATGTTTTCGACACATGGTTACTCGAGGTCATACCAGAAGTCGTTGTTGCGCTGAGAAGAAATAAGCGATCGGTAGGCAGAGCAGCGGAGTTTGCTTGCCTATCACAGATCCTTACTAGGGTAGGACCAAGCCTGCCGCCAGATACAGCTCAAGGTATCATTGGTGAACTCAAGCCTTTCATCGAAACTCCCTCCACACTGCCAGTCATCGCTCTCGTTCTGAGTCAACAACCGGCCTGCCGAACAGTAGTCGACTCGCAAATTCTTCCAGCTGTCCTGGCCGCAATCAAGTCTACCACTGTTAATCCAAATCTCGTAGAAGCGGTATCTACTTTCTTCGGAGTCTACGTCGATGGTGATATCGACTGTGCCACGCGTCTAGTCCCAGCTCTGATCGACAATGTGGGCAAAGGCTTAGCTATTCCTGACGCCACACGGGGCGGAACATCGGTATACACGACTACAGCTCGATGCATTGGAGTAGTTGTTCAGCATTCGCAAAGAAACTCCGCGGGAGTTGTTGCGATGCTACAGAAAACTATCAAGGGTAAAGGAAGCGAGGCGGATGTCTATCTCGCATTACTGTGCATCGGCGAGATTGGTCGAACGGCAGATCTCAGTCGGAACGGAGACCTGTTTGAAAAGGTGCTCAGCTTTTTCGGGAATGAAAGTGAAGAAGTCAGGAGCGGAGCTGCTTTTGCTGCAGGTGAGGCTTATGATCAGTTCAGGCGGGCCTTCCGCGCCGCAGAACTTCCACTGTACGAGATCTTAGCTGATCGCCGTCCAGGTAACATGACCGTGGGGTCGCCATCGGTGTTCCTACCAGCTCTCATTAAACGGATCGAATCCACGCAAGCGGAATCAGGTCGATTACTCCTGTTACACGCTTTGAAGGAGGTGATACTCCATCTTCCACCGGCTCAGCTCGAGTCGCTCGCAGACGTCTTGTGGCGACCGTTGTTTGCCGACGAAGTGAGCCATAGCACTAGCACGGACACAGCCGCCGCCCCGCCAGAAACAGTCAGGCCGGCCCTTGGGCGGCCGTCCACAGCGGAAGACGGAATTAGGAATGTCAAGGCGGCTTGCATAGGGAAGCTCACTACCACAGCTCCTGCTAAATTCTTACCTGAACTTCAGGTACGTAAGAAGTTCGTCTCGGCTTCTCGACCGTGTCGCTCACTGACAATATTTGAAAGAAACTGCTCCACTCTTCGTCGAAGAATAGGGCCATCGTTGCTGCAGCTATCAGATACACGTTTATTGATACTTCATCCGCTTATGATGAAGTCATCGCTCCTCTTGTGGTCGATTTCCTATCTCTTATGCAAGACGGAAACTTGGTTAGTAGTTCCGTCGTGTTCATTCCGATGACACAGCACTGATAGATTTGTTTCTGTCTGTCGCTAGATCGTCCGCCGGCTCTCACTTGCTTCATTGAATGCCGCCATTCAAAACAAGCCCCACCTCATCATCGAGCGTCTCGGAAGCCTGCAGCCGCTGCTGTATCAAGAGACTGTCCAGAAACCTGAACTGTGTCGCGAGGTTGTCATGGGTCCATTCAAGGGTGCGCTTGTGTGAATCATGATTCTGGACACGCTGACGGTATATCAGTCATCGAGGACGACGGATTAGAGAATCGCAAGACGGCCTACGAAACTATGTAAGCGCATTTCCTCCATTGCCTCCTCCGTGATTTCATCCATTCCCTCATGCTCTACCTAACACGGTTCGTACTACTCATACACTAATGACAAAAACTCTAGGTACACCCTACTGTCTACCTGCTTCAGCAAAATCGATCTCCCAGCATTCATCGACAGAGTCATGGCGGCTCTGGCAGACGTCAACGAAATCAAGGTTTTAGGCTTCATGTTGTTGCTTCGATTAGGACAGCTGGCTCCGACAGCCGTAGTCCCGAGGTTGGACGAGGTTGTGACAAGTCTGCATGAGACGATGAAGGGTATCGAGGTCAAGGAGGATACAATCAAGCAGGACCTGGAGCGGAAAGGTGCGTGACAAGCTCTATTTCTCTGTTTGCCTGTTTTTGCCTTTCTTTTCAAAGCAGGCGATGAGGCTGACTCTATCGTTTTTAGAGGAGATTCAGCGATCTACATTACGCGCTGTGGTACCCCTCTACAAAATGTGCAACCCAGCACAGGCTCCTGCCTTTTACGATTTCGTTAGGAGACTACTTGAAAAGCCTGAATGGAGGGATTTCAAAGACTACCAAGCATAGGGGAGGTGCGTATGACGCAATCAGGCCGCCCCTCAGCGACCTTCTACTCTACTTGACCCCCGCGGGGAGTATTGCTATGCATGATTATGACCACTTTAGGCTGGCTTTTGGCGGTCGCAGATTGAGAAGCGCGTTTCATGATGTGCGTCGTGCAAAACTGGCCATGAACCGGAATGCAAGCGGGAAGCGAATATACAGTAAAACTCTCTTAATGTAAGCTTGAAACGGAGGGAAGTGAGGAGCAAGCAAATCGTTTCAACAAGGCGGTCCTGCAAACCAGTGTTCCTTTCAACGGAATTCTGCCTGCTCTGTTTAATGAGCCCTATAATAATGAGCCCTCTCTGATGAGTCCAAAACGAAACGAATAATTTCAGAGCAACTTTTCTTCACCACGACAAACCCACAAACTGGATATTTCTTACGACTATGTCTTATCGAAACTCTGCTATGGGACCACCATCGACCTCACGTGCAGTGCCAACGCCCCAAACCCAGTCCCAATTTTCCTTTCAAGCGAATATTTCCTTCTCCCAGGTATCCACAACCTCTTCTCCTGCTGCGTGCAGAACTAGGGAAGCGCTTCCACCTGCTGATCTCTGCCCGTCTGTGCATTTCAAGCTAGACAAAAATGGCTCCAAGGTCGTTTTCTCGTTGATAGGGCCCAGCGACGACCAAGCGATTGGAGGGTCCTCTACTGAACAGGCGACTCCACTGGCAACTCGACTCTCCAATGATGTGGTTCAACGAATGTGGCCATACCAATATGTATCCCCAACCCGAGAGACTCCTAATAGACTGACCAAGTTGCTAGTCGAGAATCAAACTGAGAAACTTTGCCTGGACATTTGTAGCAAAGTCAGGGAGCTTCTGGTTGAGTATCAGCAGCAGGGCGATATCACTGCGTTTGGCCAAATGCGATTCCATCCTTTGGATCCTGATTGTCCCGGGAAGCTACGAGGCTCAGGAGAGTATAGGACGTCGGTAATTAGTCGGGACCACCTCCTGACTGACTATGAGTTCGTTCCTCCAGAACTGACGGCCGACGGCTTCCCAGAGTGTTTCTGTACAGTCAGCATTCGATCAACCAATCCGGCTTCGAGTGTAAGTGCTGTTGGCAGGTTGGCTCGATATCAGCCCCAGCCTACAGTATGGGTACCAGAATGACCTGGGGGACCATAAGAATTCTTGGGAGCTACAAGGATTCTGGCCTGTAATGTTGCTATGCTGACAAGGACAGGTGGGTTGATTGCGAGGGGCTGTGTATACTGTAGTTGTCGCGACGATGCTCACGGTAGGGGGCCAGTACAGAGATCCAACAATGCTTTCGAGAAGGGTGATGGTGGTGGAAAGGTACATATCCATGATGTGAAGATGCACGAGTACATAGAAAATATCTTTCTACATTCATCCTCATTGACTGGTACAAGCAGAGACAGCTCGGGAATACTTTTATTCTTGACTCGTAACGATTCGCTTCTTCCATTCAAGAGTTGATCTGTACAGCCAATAAAGGGTATTCCGTGTGATAATCTAAGGGCCTGTAGTACTACTGAATGGAAGGTGATGCTGTATAGAGTATTGCTCGTCCACGTCCTCGATATATAACGGACGTGTAACGCAGAAAAATGACCAACACAAACAAAGGACGGCCTGTCCTGAAATAAAGCCACATACCTAGCCTTCGCCACTCCCTGGATCATCGCTATATCCCCCTGTGGTGTCTGTACACATAATGTCCAGTGCTGCAAACCTTCTACGGTCTTCCTCTTAACACAAAGACCCTCCTTGATCAGCCAAACATCTCGCCAAACTTCGAGAGCACCTTGCAATGCTGGCATCCATATACTCACACTTCCGTGGCGGAGCTACAGACTTTCAAGTATGTCCTGTTTATTCGCTGATCCGAACTGACGACGGTGCATATTTCGAAGAAGTCACATTGGGAGACTTGAACAACAACAGCAGATCTCAATGGTTTGGTCAGAGGTTAATGCCAGCAGCTAAACCCTGGACCACAGCTGTTCTAGAGCAAGTGCCGCGCTCTTTGCAGCCTACTCCGACCGAAGTGATCGACAGTTTGTTTCAAGGAGATAATCAAGCCGACGCAGGCGCTCTACAGCGCTTCCTCGAGGTGAGACTACTGGAGACATGCCGTGCAATTGATCAGATTGCCCACCGCCAAGTTACTGCACCCTGCCATCAAGTTAAGACCCGCCTACTTTCTCTCAAGCCAAAAATAAAGTCCGATAATTCGTTCACCACCGGACCAGCCTGGACGATCTCCGATCTGGAAGAACAAGTCGCTGGGAATACATTATATCGTCGCATCGGGATATCCACTGGGAGGGATGAAGAAGATGCGCTTCATGGTCCACATAGGTTATGGCGAGCATTCTTGAGAGATATGAGCAGCTCCGCTACGGACGCAGGAGTCACAGATGACAGCGCCGGGATGACTGCCACTTTAGCCAAGGCGCAAAGGATGTTTGCGGCTGATTTCGAGTACACAGTTACGGGTATCCCTTGAAAGACTGCGGGTTCTGCCTCAACGTACTGATCTCTACCGCTGTCGCTTATTCCTCTGCAGAAAGCGCATTTTAGCGAAGAATTATCTGATTCAAACTTCTACCCGAGCTCATCCCCGTATGACTCCGATCACCTTCTCCACGCCAGATGATTGTTTGCAAGCGGTGTATTCATTCTGACCTCATCCCCAGCCATCGTATACCTACGGCAGTTCCGACGAGGCCGGAAACCAGCACTCAAGCAGGACGATTGATCTCATAGATAGTTTGCAATGTGTATATCATTACTATGTAATTTCTTACACGAACAAAACTCTTACAATACAAAGACTGACTGGGGACGGTGTCGTCCCCCAAGACCCATTTCCAAGCTGGACCTAACTATTCTTTGCCTTGCCCGCAGCGGCCTTCCCCTTCGCTTTAGGTTTGACAGCCTTAATGAGTTTGTCTTTGGTCAGGTCATTGACCTCTTCTTCATCCTCGACCTCGTCCTTGTCTGATACCTCTTCCACAACCTCATCCTCCTGATAAAGAACTTGTCAGCAAGGCTTCGATGGACACATTCAGCCACACATAGTGAGTGAAGCACAGGCTGAGAGGGACAAGCATGGAGCGCACCTCGAAGACCTCCTCGTTATCTGGGGCCGCTCCTTCTGGTGCCACTTTCTTTTTGGAAGCGGCGAACATATCTCCCTTATGGAAAGCGATGGGATGGTCGGCTTTGTTGTACCTGACGACCCAGACGACGTCATCTCTCTTCTGTGACGCCATAACAAAATGATGCAACTCACTGTCGCGTGAACGCCGATTTAACAGCCGTAGGGATCTTCTTCAGTAATGCTTCATCTCGCATGGTGTCCACTCCCAGCTCGACGAAAGCGTCCCAATCCTCCTTGTTCAGGAAGTACTCATCCATGCAGGCGATAGTGTCCTCGAGTGCATCCTGCGAGCTAGTCAGAAAACTCAGGCGTCAGATAAGATAAGTCTCACTTGGCCAACTGTCACCAGGGGTAAGACGAGCTTGGAGGCTAGCAATGGCATATACTGCTCCCTGATAGCTTCCCTAGAACCGGATACTCGTAGTCTCATTTTAATCTGGATGTCGGTCAACAGTCGACCAAGTTTCCCCTGTTTCGAATTTTGACCTAGCCACCTGAAAAGAAACTTCAGCTCGGGTATTCTTTGCAAGGTGGAGAGCTGCTTACTGCGGGAACGAAGGTCCACCCCACTGCCCTTGATTACTCCTTCCACCGCCATAAATGAAGTACGCAGGCCTGACCGTGGAAGCTACAGCATGGGTCGGTAGCAATGACCAATGTTGCTCGGACCTGCCGTGGGTGAGCTTTGGCAGCAATCGCGGAGAAAAGACTTACCCGTGAATCATTCTGTCTATCAAGTCACCGTCCGAGATCGAGTCGGCAGCTTTGCTGATCAATTCAAGATGCTTCAAATCCTTCATCTGCCCTTCTTCTTTGGTTGTAGCAGTCGGGTTGGTCTTCAAGTAGTGTTCCTTTGGACTCGTCAGTACATCATCCTCACGTCAATTGCTTCCAGGGAAGCCGACTTACTTGCATGAACAGAGGGACGAAACTGAAATCATGGAAATATAGTTCCATCTTGTCGTTCAACGTTTCTCGATTGGTCTTTGAGAACGCATATGGCCCCGTGAGTTTATCGATAATTGTGAAAGGAGTCATTATTGAATTCTTTTCATTGATCTTTATTCTTTGGACGGTCAGTCATACGCTCTCTCCACCATGCTTACAGTTGCTTGCCCTCATCAAAGTCCATCTCGTTTTTGCTGAGTTTAAACGTCGAGAGCATGTTCAGGACTTGACGGAGATCCGAGTTCGCTCCCTTCACCAATTCATCGATGACATTTGCCGGAATTTTCAATTTCTCTCTATTCGATATGTCAGCAAGGTCTCGTTGTCGTAGAGAATCCTTACTTGAACAGTATAGACATGATTCGTGATCGGACTTCATTTGGTTGGGGTCTGTGCAGAGGGATGTAAGCCTGGTCCCATAACTTCGGTCGAAGTCCCCTTGAAAGGACGCACCTTCGGAAGCTCATGTTGAATGTCGTGCTCTGCAGAGGCTTCATCTTCTGTAGAGTCCGATCGTTGCAAATCAGGATCATAGGTATCTGCATCCCAAGTCAGCGCACGGTCCGCTGGTCCACCATAGTGACTCACTCTAGTCTTCTTGATTAACACGTTCAGCGCTCCCACTCCGCCCCGGTCTCCTGCAGACATCCCGTCGACCTCATCCATGATCAAGCAAGTTTTGTGGGTAATGGGAATACCAGCGACAGAAGTGCTCTGCGTTTTAGCCTACGCCACCCGGTAAGCATTCTCACCTGGACCCCAGATCCTTGAAAGAAACCATCGAGTGAAGCATTATCGATGTTGGTGGAATTCTTGGCAATCAGCATAGTCACTCTGGGATTCTCTTACCTCTACCAATTTCTTACTTCTCGCATCACTAGCGTTAAGCTCGATAGGATTGTATCCAGCTTGTTTGGCCATGATATGAGCCGATGTTGTTTTACCAATGCCAGGAGGCCCTGATATCAAAACGGCTCGATACATTCCCATGCCGTCTTTCCCAGGCCGTTTAAATCCAGTGTCGTAATTCTTTTGCCTGCATTTGTTAGAGTTGAAGCTGGATCATACTTACCATTCGACCAACCACGTTCCTAACCGCTCGATTGGGGCTTTATTCCCGCATATTTCTTTCATGTTTTGAGGAGCATATTTTGTTGTCCAGAGCTGACTAGAGGCTGGCGCAATTTTCCTGCAGCGAGGTCAGAATCCAGTTCACTGATTGATGCCAAAATTATACGAACTTCGTGGCGATCCCAGACCCTTCCAACGCCGCCTCTTTTCTCTTCCGTAGTTTTTCTTCCTCCTTTTCCTTCTTTTCCATCTCTGCCGCCATCTCTGCGACCTTCTTCTCCTCCTTAGCTTGAGCGGCCAGTTGCTTCTCATCAAGTTTAGCGCCTTTACTCGTCCGGATTAATTCGAGAAGGCCATCCTCATTCAGCGTCTTGATTTTCAATTCCCTGATCTTCTTCAACTTGCTTTCTCCTGCGTTTTCGCCTATCACCACATAAGACGTTTTTCCAGAAGGGGCGGTGGTAACCTTGCTGCGGCAAATCGTTAGGACAATACCGTTGCCCAAAACTTGGAGTCATAAACTCACCCAGAAAATCGCTTCACAAGCTCCGTAGCCTCTTCCCGACCCAGGCTCTCCATCTCGCCAGTGAAGACAAAGGTGAGCCCGGCTAAGCAATTTGGGGCACCATTGGGTATATCTTTCGAGCCAGGAGCTTTAGGTCCGGCCGCTTTTGCGGCTGCTACAGATCGCCAGCTTCACGGCGATTAGTCAATGACGAAGTAGGACGTGGGACTAGGCTTACTTGAAAGCCGGTTTCTTCTCCACTTCGCTGGCGTCCTCCTTGACAGGCTCATTGTCCATTTTAGTACTTTTCGCCTTCTCTGGCTTCTTAGCTGGGGACTCCTGTTTCGCCTTTGACATTTGAGGGGTTTTTCTCGGTGTAGGTTTCTTCTTTGGCGTCGGCTTTCTTGACTTGGATTTGCCTTTAGAAGGCCGCTCGTCGTCGTCGTCATCATCATCATCATTGAAGTCTTCATCGTCGTCGTCGCCTGCATCTGATTGTGCTTTCGACGGGCTATAGGAATCAACGTCCATGGGCTGCAATGGTCAGTCAATCTCGAGGCCGTCGACGTACCAAGGGTTTCGTTTCTGCTTTGACATTTGGCTTGATGTCCCTCTCCGTCTTTTTAACAGCGGCCCCTTCGTCGCGGGACACAAGAACCGACTTTTTTGCGCTATCTTTGACTGATCCTATCGATTGCCGCTTCTTAGCGGGCTTTATATCTTCCTCAGATTCCGAATCTGAGATGACAGTTTTCCGTTTACTTGTAGTTGCTGCCTTTGTCTTTGCCTTTGAACCGGATGCCGGTGTTCGAGGTTTAGCTGGTGTTGGGGGTTCTGGACTGTCATCAAGAATTATTGGGATTTTCTTTGAGGCTGTTAGCCAATACTACCCAAACACCGACGACAGCGACATACCGAGGACGAAGCTGTTGATGATTGAAAGTGTTTCGACGTTATGGTCTTAGATTCAATTTTGGGCGGCGCTTCGATCTTCTCCTCTTCTTCATCGCTGTCATCTGCGATACATCAATCATTGCGTTAATTATTGTGCTTTGCAACGACCTCTCCCCGATCTACCCACCGATCGTAATTGGCTTCTTCCCCGTCCCAGAACCGTTGACAATGGTTTTTGATGGAGGCTGCAGCGTATTTAGTCTCGAGATCTGACATAATCAATAGGTACACGCACTGCTACCGGGTTGCCAAACTACAAGACACCGTCAGTACGACTCTTTACCAAAGGGAAGCAGCAACTGACAAAGTTGCGGATATCGCGGCCTGGTGGATGAGCTTCTTTTCTAGGCGGCTTCTTAGCGCTGCCATTACCAGTTTGGCTTCTTTTTGGAGAGATTGAGCCTTTGTTCGGGGATGCTGAGGGGGGCATCTTGCCCTACTACAGATATGTCGCCTGGTGTGACGATGTTTGGAGCAAGAGCAAAGACAGAACAAGAGGAGATGAATGAAGATCTGACGCGTAAATAGCAAGTACGGCGTCGAGATAGTCTCACGCGCGTTTTCACTTGCCTTTGGCAGTTTCAATTGTGCATGGCATAATGCATTTGAATTTTGAGCTTTGCATCTTTGTCAATCTTGGCCCACAGAGGTTCTGAAGCGCTGAAGCTTGGCCCACTGCCTGGACTGACCTGTCTTATCACTGTGGAACTAAAATCAATGCATGAGAGAACACACAGAAGCATTTCACAGTTGTCTACAAAAGCGCCCTTAAAGGGGGTGACAAATACAGAAAGTATTCCTTTGGATTAAAGGGGGGTATTTTTAAGACTTTACGCTCTGTTCAGTGTCAGTCTCACCCTGGGGTAGATGTCGGGCTCACCTTTTGGCAGATGTCGGGCTCACCTTTGGCAGATGTCGGGCTCACCTTTGGCAGATGTCGGGCTCACCTTTGGCAGATGTCGGGCTCACCTTTTGAATGATATCCTGCATCTCCATGCATGTGATGCAATATATAGTTCTATTGATACCAGGACGTTTGTGCATGTAATAGGAGCTATCAGGTGAAGAGATCATAGCTCTAGCTGCTTTGTGAGCGAAGATATATGGAATGGCTGGCATGTCTCTCATCTCCACATATAGGGACTGTCATGCATTCAAAGCTGCTGGATGATCAAGAGATAGGCTTCCACACTCCAAATCCGTTGCAATCTTGCTTCTAGCTGCTCTGTGGACTGAGATGCATGGAAATGCAGATGAAATATCAAAAGTCAAATGCCAACGGCAAGTGAAAACGCGCGTGAGACTATCTCGACGCCGTAGCAAGTGGAGGCGCGCCGAGGAACCGACATGACGACCGAGAATGAGACGGTCGATTTGCTGACTTGCTATGCACATTTACTCCATTCCTTGAATCACCATCTCTCATGTGAATGCTGCAATGCCTCCCCGTCAAGTCATCGTCACCTATACTCTCTACCCCTCGGGCCATCTTTCTCTCCAGCAGGCAGTCGCAGGAATCGGCAGTCAGCTCCCTCTGCGCAATCTCCATTGGAAGTCATCCACCCGGACCTCCCTTCGGACTATTCAGGAGCTTGATGTGAATCTCATAGAACTCGGCGAGGTCCCCAGTACCAAAGATCATGTATCCGGTAGTCTTCTAGAAGCTCCTCTTGTCAATCTCTGCTTGATCGCTTGTGACGTGAGTGTCTCTATCCCTGCCCACTCAAGCATCAAACTAATCGCCGTTCCAGGACTCGGAAATTTACAAGAACAATATTCGCTCATTCATCCGAGACTGGCTCTCGCTCTTAGCAGCAAGACGGAATGTTCATGCACCCCTTATCGTTCTCGTCAACCCGCCAAATCCTACAGGAGCGACTGTATCTTCGAAGAATGTCTTTGGGAGAGATAAAGGGATTTTAGGCAAGCTGAAGACCGATTTCAACACGACTAAGAGGGATCGGTGAGCATCTTTTAAATGACACTAAGATTGACGCCTCGGTAGATGCGTTCAAATAAACCTTCCAGCTATCGGCTCACACGATCCATCAGCTTGGCCGGAGGTTATCAATAAACTCAAAGAGAGCATCATTGTGGCATTCGACGGAGCGCTTCTCGAGCGAGAAGATGAGGTCAAACGAGGCGAGGCTCAGCGAATGACAGTCGGATGGAACTTCTGCACATGGTTCTTGTTGAAGGTGTGTGGGTTTCGAAATTGTGTATTGACGATTGTCAGGAATCCCTGGCACTCTCATTTGAAGGTATCAACCTCTTTGAAGACGCTCTAATCGTTTATGAAGAGCTGGAAGCTGTCTTCTTTCAAGTCCTTAAAGAACAAAACCTCTCTTGGTTTGGCAAGCTTGGAGCCAGTGACCCTCATGACGACTCACTTCCTATCCTCGATACAACGGTAAAGCCGTATCGGGACCTGCTACAGGCGTCAGCAATCAGTATCTTCGATTTCCGGATATACGTCTTTGCCAGGCAGTGCGTGCTTTTGGGCAAGCTAGGAAGGGTTACCGAAATCGCAAAAAGAGGTCAATGGTTTGTCGCGAGTCTGGGAAGAAAGCTGAGGGAGAATGCGGTAAGTTGTAATGGATGACTTTTAACCAGTCGAGTAAACTGACCGGCCGTAGGGTGACCTTGCCGAACACTTTGTGGAATCCTGGACATACACGGCGTGTATGGATCTAGTCAAGCGGTGCGATGATTGGTCTCGCTTGGACCGTCCCAACGGCGATTACTCCGGCCTGATAGCCTATGAGTCAGCGAGAGCTGAGCTGCTGGATATCGCGAGAGTTCAGGTAGGTCTTCGAGATTTTGCATGCGATGCTTACGAGAATCAGGTGGAGCGGATCGGTGTCGCCTCTGGTCATTTGCCAGACATCTATCCCTTTTCTCCTTCCAGTGCTCTCTTCCAATCATCCGACGATGTCCTCTTCGAGTCATCAGACAACGGGCTTAGCGATTCAGGAGAACCGGAACCCGAACATGCCAGGCCGGTCGTGTCCAATACAACTTTGTTAGAAGCGATGGCTGATCGAGACAAGTGTCTGAAGCTCTACATATCCTTAACGAAGACTGCAATTAAGGCATATGAAGCTTGCGGGAAGGTCAACTCAGTCATTCGTCTCAAGGCAAATCAAGCCGGTCTCGCTTTGTAAGTCATAGACATGCCAAGATAGAGCTGATGTAAAAAGATACGCCCAGGATTGGGAGACAGCTTATGATTTATGTCGAGGACTGGCGAAAGATTGTGCTCAAGCCTTTGTATGGGAACCTGTTGCTCAGTATGCTCTTGAAGGAGCGCTGAGAGCACATCGAGAGCTGGGAAAGCAAGCTGGAGTGGAGTGGATGAACCTCGGCTTGGCCTATTTGAGGGTTTGTGCTCTGGGTGAAGGAGACGTTTCGGAGGAACTACAATTGGTGATAGAGGGCTTGAGGACAGCGGCCGACTCGGTACAAGGTGGGTTCCACTCTTCAAAAACATGCTGATGCAGTGCAACAGCCGAGAGACATGCTGCGTTTACTGTTCGCCTACTTCAGTCGACGGCTGATTGCATCGATGACGGAACGGAATTGTCAGTTGAAATCACCAATTCATTGCCAATAGTGAGTTCACCGTCTTGTCTGCAGACACCTACTGATCGATCGCAGCCTATCATTGTCGACGAAGCAAATTTATACCTAGACGGAGAAGAGGGTCTATGGATAACTTATTCTACCGGTCTCATTCAGCTCAAACCTGGGGTCAACGTAGTCAAAGCTACATGTACAGTGAGTTTCCGGTGTAAATGTTGGCTGAGATACCAGATGTCTGTACAAGGACGATTTGCCTATCGTTCCGCACAAATATCGATCGGCAAGGTCGAATTCCTCTATGGAAGTACAGATCACCTGAACGTCCTCCTGCGACGAAGTGCAGATAGTGCAAAGGTCGTCCTTCGCATGCCTTATTTCAGTAAGTCCTTTCATTTCAATTCTTGATTGCCGAATCGAAGATAACAGTCGCCAGTCTCGCTGGATGAGGAACCCCGAGTTGTCCTTGTGATCACAAGTGGGAAGCAGGCAATGAATTCCGTCAAGATCGTTCTGAGATCGATCCTGGACGACGTGAATTTCATTCTGGAAAGATCTATCGGTGACGAAGGTGGGTCAAGTGTACAGTATGAGACTGTGTCGAAGCTGACATGACGCAGTCGTTTCCGCTGATGAATCTGCGATCCAAGTGGGAGACATTGCCGCCCAGTCTACGGTCAACGTTGTCATTCCCTATTCGGGGGTTCCCCAAGGAGATTTCGCAAAGGTAAATCATGGATGTTAGGAGGCCACTAACTTTCCAAGGCTCAAATAGTATTACAATACCACTCTCCTGATAGTGGAATTGTCAAATCCTTCAACGACGTTCAGAACGTCTCAATGGGTCTTCCCTTGACAGTCAACGTCCAAGACTTTTTTAGACCCACAAGGTCGGTTTGGCAACTTTGCACACGAGCGGGATGATTTGAGGTACTGATCGTAATCGCATAGCCTCGTATCGAATTTCACAATCGCTTCGGATGGTAAAGAGTCCCTCAGAGTTGGGGCAGTAGACCTCGAGCCTTCTGAGTCGTCTCGTTTCGAGGTCGAGGCTTGTAGGCTAGATTGGGACCAATCAGCGGTTAGTTGGTCGACGACTTTGCATGGAATGCGGCTGATCACACGCAGACTGTTACCCCGCTTCAAACCCTGTCGTGCCTATTCAAGATCCGCAACAGGGATTCAACGCATCGTGAGCGCCAAATTTTACCAAATCTTGCGGATGACTGATAGCCCAATCAGACTCGGATCAGCCCTTGCGACTCATTATTCAATATCGAAGCATTGACGAAGGTTTGTTCAGTCTTTCGTTTGGAATACGAGACTAACCATATCGCTGTCAGAAATTCGGCAGCTTCTCGAGGACGCTACGTCCGGCACGACGGGGCGGATCCGGGATGCCTTGGAACGAGCTCTGAATCGACAATTGGCAGACCGACCCGCCTGGCTCCAGGTGTATTTAGTCACTGGTAGAGTCTACGAGCTGTTCCTTGAACAATGGAGATTGGCCACGGCAGCTGCTCTGGCAAAGTCCGGGTCGTCTGATGGATTTGAAGAGGAATGGCACACGGTCATCAAGGTTGGCTGCGTGACTTATTCCAGCAGACGTCAATGAGCTGAGTCGCATTCCAGGCATTGAACCAAAGCAAGGCATCAGAACTTAGATGGCGGACATTGGAGATCCCGGTTGATGTGCCGCAGCGACGGGTCAGTTCCGTCCTTCCCCCTTTCGAGGCCAAGCTAAACATCAAGCGTCTTGATAGCTACTCACGACGATTCGGATGGAGCGGGACACGGCCGAAGGATTGATCTACGAAGGACGAGCTTTATCGATCGTCCTTAAATTGTCCACCACGGTTGTCTGGGCGGGTCAAATTCCACAGGAAACCAAAGTTGTATTCGACATCCAGCCGAACGGAGACGACTGGCTGGTGCTAGGAGGCAAGAAGGGTTTCTTCCAAGTCGACGTAAGGATTCATTCACATTGAAACAATCTGCGAAGCTGATCTGATGATGGGTCCTATATCACCAGCCGGAGAAAGTTGAAGAACGCCAGATAGTTCTGATACCCATGAGGTCCGGCACTCTTTTCCTTCCTTCAGTGTCCATCCATATCCTCCCTCCCACCGAAACGCCTTCCGCACCATCAAATCCAAATGCAGAGAACGGAGAAAATCTGCCTCTCCTTTGCGAATCATACGTCGAGAACGCAGCTGAGGTCGTACACGTGCTCCCTTCAAAGGGTTTCATGACGACAATGATCCCCGTACGGACTGAACGCTGGCAATCCGAGGGTGAAGCGCGACGGGTTTAAAGGGAATTCGCAGTGTTCAGTGAGCGAAACTTTCAGTGTATAGTGTTGTCGAGATATCCTTGCATATATACCTGTTACAAGGAAAGAAATGTAGAATGATACAAACAATCAAGCTGGTGAAATGCAACAAGGAAGACCGTATGCGAATAATTAAAAGAAATATCCTGAAGCCGCCATAGAAAGACCTCTCTACCACCTATCTAAAGTCTGCAGCACGTACCCCTCAGCCATCGCGAGCTCATGATATTGAGTGACTGTCTCATGCGTCAGCCGATATGCACTTCAAACGCTACAATAAACGTACCACTTTTGATCATCCTCAGTCTGCTCCGTTGATCAACCCTGTTTAACGACGTCTTAAAACTCCCTCCACAATCACATGTCGGAGCAAGATTATCGCTCTTGGACTGATTGCACTTCACACAGATCACATCCTGGATTTGGTAATTGTTGACGATCCGGGAGATCATCTCGATAAGGGGACGCTCGATTTGGAATCGATCGTATTCACTATCACATTTCTGCTCGTCATAGCAACGCCATCAGTAAGCCAACTAGATATGAAACGCAAGGATCGTGAAACCCATCATATGGGACTTACATGACAAACCCATGTCTTACGAGCTGGAGGCATGAGCTCCCCGGACTCCGGGTCGACGGTAGGCAATCTATCCGGATCTCTGGCAAGATCGACATCGCGAATCGCATTACATCTCCCACAAATGACCATGGGGATCACGAGCGAATCGCACGGGTTCTTAAAAGCTGCTTCCGACGAGAATTCACGGACACCAAGCAGATCCAGCAAATTCCGCTTGAGCACTTGCACCTCAATGAGGTGATCTGCCGATAAGGAGAAAACTTCGCAAATGGCTTTGACAAGTTCCAGAGTGGGATTCGTCCGATCCTGTCGAGCTCCCGGGAGGTCAGGGAAGGCTAAAGCTTGAGCTTCCTCCTCGTTGGTGGCTGCAGATGCCTGACGGCGTTTGACGATGGATATGTCGGCCAGCAGTCGACGAGTTAAGACCTGTGATATGCTCTTCTGTGCAGCTTTATTCTCCCGCTCCTTGGCCGGGTTGATGACCGACGTCAGGTCTCCAGGTTGATCAATGTTCAGGTTGTGTTTCGTTCTAAGTGGCGTTCGTCCATCGCTCGATCCCCGTTTCGCAGAGTAGAGAGCGAAGATGAAAGAAGCGACGTTCCGTTCAAATACGGGCTGAAGGGTACCGGGAAGGAACGATTGTATATTCCAATCCATACTGATTTCGAATCGCTGAGGTGGCGGATCTCGACTACTTGCAACTTCAGGTGGAACCTTGACTCCGCCGAAGTTGGCTATATCCATCCATGCTAGGTAGTTCCAGAATTGGGTAACATCCAAGATAAGATGCCGGAACAACTCTTGGGAGTTGGCAGCAGTGACCAGGTACTTAGCGAAGGCGTAGGCGCTCCCAGCGTCAGGTTTAGATGTAAGCAGGAAGATACGATTGAAGTCGGCGTGGACGACCTGCGTTCCCAGCCGCTTGAATTCAGCTAACAGCTGCAGGAAAGTCTTGCGCATTAATCCGTGAAGGAAACGATGAAGGGCGGGCTCGAACATGCTGCTGGCGCTTGAGCTGACCCAGCGCCAGAATTGGTCTACTACCAGATCGGCGGGAGTTGAGGTCGCACCCTTTACGTGGGCTCTTGCTTTATCGAGGAACCAGCCGCGGACCATTGACTTGAGAACTCCAAAGGTCTGAGTAGAGAGGACAGCATCGCCTAGCATCACAGCGGAATGAGCCGAACCTTTGGCGTATTCGTCCAGGTTATGAGATGCGGAATCGAACGCTAGCGAACCAGTCCCACTACCTTCCATCTCATTGACCAAAGCAGACTGGAGTACAGCATTGATAGCCAGATCGGCAATCTCCATTTCCAGTACCACAGAAGAATAGCACCCCTTTGCAGAGATATGCGGGGGAACCAAATCTTCGGAAGCATTGGCATCCTCTTCCGATCCACCAAGGTCAGGTCGCGGAGAAGACGACCACCAAAGAAGCATGTCCTGTTGTTTCAGTCTGCGAGCAAATTCGATATCGGCAAGGAATACAGGAGGATCAGGGCCAAGGTTGCCAACCGGAACGTCATAATGGGCTGCAATGTCGATTTGGGCAGCGATCCACGAAGATAATCGAAGGTATTGATTGACCATTCGCCTCGAAGTTTGCAGCAACCACATGAGGGATGCCTCTTCCTCTTTCCCAACCTTGAAAGTGATGAAAGGGAACTCGGAAAAGATAGGGGCTGTGGCTTGATAATAAGAATGTTCGAAGGGCGAACACAAAGCCACAACATTAAGTCCCTGTCTGATGGCCTGGAGGTCTTTGGCCAGCTGACGCATAGCAGAACTTTCTGTCGGATAGTATGTCGTTGCGAACTCGAGGGTTTCTGGATACTGGAATGCGCCAGTCTCGGCCTTGTCTGCCCTGTCCGAGTACCATTTAGCTGGACTGGGCAGTTGTTGCCGATTCCGAGCCCCATCGACAACATATACCTTGACAGGACCGGTAGGTGAAAATAGCGCAATGAGATGTCGGGAGTTTATGGTCGCATGAAACAGGAAGTGATATCGTATACCACGACCATCTGAAAGGTATTTGTGGCGAAGGACACTACTTCCTGCCTTCTCTAGATCACCAAGCTCGAATCCCTTGTCCAGACCTTTGTTAAGTCCGCCAAGTGCATTCGATTTGAGTGCACATGTCGTCCCAAGATTCAGCAGGGCTCGAACGATGAGAGGCACTTGAAGTTCGAATGCACCATCGACATTTGGATTGTTGATAAGACTGGAAAAGTGAGACTCTCCTTCCACGAAGAGTCCCTCGTCCACCATGAGTCTGAATAAATGTCTGGCAGTTTGTCCACGAGGTAATGTTCGAGTCACAGCCACTGATTCGTATTTTGGCGAGAAAGTCCCTGAGCCCGGAAGCCGTTTGAAGTTGAGGTAGAACTCTCTAGGAATCCTTAATCGCACACTTTGAAATGTACCGTCAATTGCAAGCCACAGTCGGAACTCTCCTGGACGATTCGTGGCGGCGATTTGAACGACATCCCACTGCCTAGTGGCAAGATTCGTAGACTGAGTTCGGAGCATTGAAGAGACTGTACCGTCCTGTCGTGGCCCTTGCTTTCTAGCTCTGGCTCTTTCGACCCGCTGTTGACGCCATTTCTTCCGCATCACCCGCACATAAGACGAGTAATCGACATCCGGATCGGGGACTGGTTCTGGAGCCTTGACCTTCTTCTTCTTAACGACAGCCACGCGTGGGACTTCTTTCCGCTTTTCCCCGTAGTCCTCCATATCGTTCGCAGCTTTCATCTTGGCGAACATGTCCGTCAACTTGTGCTGCTGGAATTTGTCCTCCTTAGCAGCAACTCGCTTGAACAGCCAATCGGGATGCCGGATTCTCGGAACGGGGTTAGCAACTTTTTGCAGAGCAGCTGGAATCGTGATAAGCTTTTGGATAACGGAACCGAGTCGTTCCGTGTAGTAACCCCAATCAAGAATAGTTCGCAAATCAAAGTCGTCCAGGCTGTTATCCTTTAGCCACTTTCGTAAGAAATGTCGACGGATTGCCGGTTCAGCGGTAAAGATGGCGACGGGTATGGCCCGTTCGGTGACCGGCGCTCCATTAGGCTTGGCAGAGATGATAAACCGACAGGACAACCCCTTGTCTTTCACCATTTGTTCACCTAAAAATTCTGCTAAACGTTTGGCTGTACTGATGGAAGTGGATTTTTGAGCCCCGTACTCTGCAAGAGTTTTCGACATGGACCTATTCTCGGCGATGAGGTCGACCAGTTCGTCATCGTGGAGACTGGATGCTTTAGACTGAAGGATGTCGAGCCACTGATTGGCGACTACCGCAACATGGGCATAGCACTCTTCCGTCGTTGATCCGAGGAGGAATTTGTCGAAAATTTGAGACTGAAAGATCTTGATCAACTGAAGTTCTCCACGACGCTTGACCTCGAAGCCCTTCAGCTCGGCGAGCGAGCCGTCAGGGTTGAAAACAGCATATCGTTTCTTCAACAGCTTATCCTCCTCCTTCGATGATGGCAAAATCATGGCCTTGTAAGGTCCATCCAGCTCAAAGAAAATACTGTTCTCCCTCCGAACCTCGTAAATACCGGAGTCCTTGTCGATCAACTCATGATACTGGTCGTTGGTGAATTGAGCATGGACCAGGTGGTTCAGCATTGTACAAGGATACGAGATACCGAACTTCTTCCCGTTTTTGAGCTTGAAGTCGAAATTCTCAGGAAAAACTCCAGGAAGCATACACCAGATACCGTCCGTATCCAGTTCGAGAGGTCGACCGATTTGCTCAACCAGCTGTCGAGCCATCTGGATAATACTTGCCCCCGTCAGACAAGTGATACCGGCCATCTCCATCGAATACCATCGTGCACCCTTCCGCATGACGTAGCCGTAAAAAGAGTTCAGGATGCACTTGTGAGCGAGTTGTAGTGAATCGTACAGGACAATCATCTTCTTTGCTTCGTCGACGGCAGCGACGACGCCTCCCTCGTCAACCGCTTTGTCGAGGTTTTTCTTCCAAGTCTTGTGTAGACCTTTGTATTCGTATCGACGATCCCGGAATGCTCGGACGGTGTCGATGTAGAACGAATTCTCCCGTTGACAGATGATAGCAGTCTTGGTGACTACTTTGGTTTCGTGCGTCTTCTTGTACACTTTTCTTGAATAGTCACCCAATCGCTTGTGGATCAAAGCCGATTGATCGACCTCGCTGAGATCAATGAATCGACGGCGAGGACCGTTAGGGAACTTGGGGGGAAAGAACTCTTGTTCCAAAGCGTATCGAACCATGTTGACCTCGTCTCGCTTTGCCGGAAAGTATTCACCTCTCCACGCCCATTCCATCCGACGATCGCACGTTTTGTCTGGTCGATTGTAATCACATACCGCACAGGCTGCCTCGTCTTTCACCGAATCAGGTTGAAGTCGATTTGACAACATGATATTAGGGTACATGGCAGCGACGTCCAAATGGTAAATAAGGGGTTTGTCGAAACGATTTGGATGATCTCGCATGACCTCGAGAGCCAGCTTTATCTGTTCCCGGACCTCGTCGTAATTCTCCACGTCTTCCAGTTTTATCTTGCCCTCTTCCTGTAGAGAGAAGAGAAGTGCGGCATCCAGATCATCGAGAAGCTAACATCAGTTATTGTGCCTCATCTCTTAAACTCACCTGCTGAATTGCGGTGGGCTCAATCTTGAAGTTTGTCTCGATATCGCTTCTGAAGACACCGGCTTCAAGTGCCTCGACGTGTCCACCGACATACGTTTCCGAAGAAAGAAGATGGCCCTCATAAGTAACACCATGCGGATCCTCGTGTCGATTAGGCATAATAATATGGGCCTGATACGCCTCCACCTGATATACGTCAATTATGCCAAATACGAGCACTCACCATCAATAATGTCTCGCATAGCGTTCCACTGCCTTTCCGTAGAACCTCGTCCGGGTTCAAGGGGATAATATTACATAGCGAGAAGATGAAGGGGTGGACGTATTTCATGTACAGATAATATGTGGCAACAGCATCTGAGACTGAGTATTCTGCGAGTTTTTGGGGGTGTTCGATGGCATATCTGTCGTTAGCAAAGATCCACGAAAGTCTGACCTACGGAGTCATGAGTTCCGGATCGAGCTCAATAGGACTATATCCCAGCTTGGCCGTCGTCACCGCCTTGAGACCTTGACTTCCCTGGGGCAGATAAGAGTCACGCTTGACCCATCTGAGTGTCAGCAAGGTCACGTCAACTGAACTCACCTGAAACAGTCCATATGCATACAAGACCGGCTCTTATATTCCAGCTCATTATCTGGTCTGAACCCAATCTCATCGTACATGCTAATGCCATGAATCTTCGCTCGAGCATCCACAAACGGAAAATCGAAGCTGTCACCGTTATACGTAGCCATGACCGTGGGTCTACTCTCTCGAATATGCTCGAACCACCGGCGAATCAAACCTGGTTCGTCTGCCTCGTTGAAAACCGTGAACTCTCCTTCATACTCGGCTTTGGGCGTGTACTCGAAATCGTCGATATCGTCGCCGACAATCTCACGATTAGTGATCAAGTATCCCTGACCGTCAATCATATACGAGATCATCATGATTTGATCGGTTTGCTGGTCGGGGAATTTCAGAGGTTGTTTTGAGGTTTCAATATCATAGGCCATAACGACGGGTTCAGCACGTTTGACCAATGAAGGTATCCGAGCGAGGGTGATCGTTCCAGTAACCGATGTGACCGTATACCAAAGACCGACACGCACATCTGCGCACCGTCAGTGCTTATTACGGATCGACCCAAGGTAGGGAGCTCACCAAGGTCAATAGCCACCCGCAGGTAGTAAGCAATATCATGCTCTCGGATATCGATGATACACTCTGACGGTTCTCGATCTCGACGTTTCTTGCTCTCGTCCTCTGCACCCCAAGCCTTTTCGGTGTCGTCGTCCTCTCCCAGACCGCCCGTGGCGCCTTCCGCATTGACAACGTCAGCATAGGCATCGACCGCAGTGAACTTTGCAGAATTCGCCGCCGCCAGAGGTGAGATTTCTCGTCGGACGGCTTGAAGGTCTGCGGTGTTGTGAAACAGAAGTTTGAGCAGCATTGGAGGAGCGGATAACAGGTGATTTGGCTGCGAAATTCGTCAGCGTTAAACCGTAAGCTGCAAGTGGAGGTTATGAGGAACTGTGGTCTCTCGGACGCACCAAATCCAGATCCCATTTCTTTTCCCGCTCAACGCGCACTACCAAGCCTTCGTACCTCTTTAACAACCACTCTTCTACCACAGTCTCTGACCCACTCTGTCGGGACCATCAGCTCACAACCATAAAAAGAAACATCGACAACCTACCCGACACGAGACGTAGAAATATGGCTCATAAGGTACGGTAGCCTTGAACATTCCTCCATCATCCTGAATAAAGTAGAAGTCGACAGCAGCGAGACCCGTAGGATGAGAAGAAGTTTGAATGAGTGTCTGGTGATTTCAAACGTCAGCCAACGTGAGGGATGCCAGAACCTTCGAAAAGCCTTCTTCAAACGCTAGTAAGTGACTCACTTGATGCATGTTGACCAACCACCCAACCTTATTTCCCCCTCCTACTAACCCACTTTCGAACCTAGCGAACCCAAGTTTCTCGTCAATCTCATCCCAGACTTTGACCTCCTCAAATCGTTCCTGTTGAGCTGTACCATCATCGTCTCTCTTCCCAGCGAGAGCTGGCCTGTCTTGTCGAGGTCCAAGACCGCTATCTCCGTTCTTTGTGTAGCTCCCTCCGCTACCGCTCCCACCTCCACGACCTCCTCGGAAGGTCCCAGAGCGTTTACCTGTGAAGCGGGTGTTGGAGCCTCTGCCCCCGCCACCTCGGCCCCGGGATGACATTTGATCAGAGCAAGGGGAAGACGAGAGTTTAGGGAAAGGGTGGCCGAGTGGTAAATATCTTCCCCGGACTGGGATAAGGAGAGGGGATGGGAGGGTCAAAGACGGACGGTAGAGGAGTCAGGAGCTGAAAGACAAGGTTGGTTGGCAAACTAATGTAAAATATATGTCGAACATTCGAACATGAGCCCGTATTGTTTCACGCGCACAAGATCAGACGCGTCCAACACGGACATGAGACCAACTCCGTCGCGTCGAGATTTACTTTTGGATCTCTTAATTGTAATGAATAGGGATATAATATGGATATGCACATTGGATCTCGTAATTTCATGCATTTCATGGCATTGTGAGGAGTATATGGATGGTCAAGCGATAAAAACCAAGCTGACATGATTGGGACGACAAAGACTCAATCAAGCCTACAACCAATTGAGTAGTCTAGGGGTGTACAGTATTTATATATTTATGGTGGATGCCCGGAGAAGGAAATGAGACGTCAAAGCGACGGACATGCGTGGGTATAGGTGATGGAGCAAAGCAAATGATCAGACGAGAAATGTAGGATGAATTTGGCTGAGTTTGAATGGCAACACAGGGTATGTTCCGAACCGGTACAAATGGAATAACGAATATGATCGTACAACCGTACAATTGGCTTTACAGGAGAGAAGACTGAGTCACCCTAATGGGTAACAGGTTTGGGTTCGAAAGGGGATCGCAGCTCCTCTTGGAAACCACTGACACTCAATCCACCCGGTTTTGGCACCAGCACCGAGAGTCCTGGACCAGGCCGGAACCTCGATCCACCCAAGCCAGCTCCCAATGGCTTCTGGCGTTTAGTCTCTCTGCCCGATGGATGGATTTGAGCAAAGCTCAATAACCCCGTTGACCCGTTTCCACTGGCCAGTGCGGACGACTCGGAAAGTGATCGAGACAGGATGGCAGGTTTAATCGATCGTTTGATTCCTTGGCTACTCGATGATTTTTGGGATACAGCGGATACGGGCAGTTTCGACCTATTCTCATTGAGGTCGCGCTCGACCTGATTGTGGGCCGATGGGCTTGGAAAGACGAGGGGTAAGGGGGCGTTGATAGTCAGCGCTGCGAAGGCTGGAGTTGGGGAGTCGTTCGCGGAGATCAAGCGGGGCGTTGTGCGGTTTCCTGAGGAAGAGCGAGTTGGCGAGTTGAGAGTCAAGGTGATCGCCGGTGTTCGGGCTCCCGTTCCAGCGGGTGTCGCTTCCGTCGAGGTGGACGAGGTATCGCTGGTACCTCTAAGCATCAATGAAAGCGGGAATGTCTGGTTCAATGGAGTGTAGGGTTCCATTTCCATATCAGGCTCAAAATCAATGGCTTCACTGATGGCGTAGGAAGAAATGGATGATGGTGATGATGCAAATGTCGACAGGGGGGAGCTGACCGATCGTCGCATTTCCGGACGGTCAGGCGGTGAGAGTGAAAGGATTGGTTCCTCGGTGTCCTCAATGGCCTCGTCTTCCGTAACGGATTTCATTTGGAGATCCCGAGCAAAGTCCCGAGCAAAGTCTTCGCTGGTGAACGACCGACCTCGCTGCAGAAGTGAGGCGGGACGAGGAATAGAGGAGGTCGCAGATGGGAATGGGAATGAGGGCTTACGGCCAGAAGGCGTGGGTGCAAAGTTGAATGTAAAAGCAAGTGCTATCGCAAGGCTCGTTAGAATCAATCCAGTTGACAATAACTGAGATTTAGCAACTCACGTGAAGACAGCCCGTCGCCAGATGTCAGGACAGAATGCGAATCTCTAGCAGAGTCTTGCAGAGTTGATGACAATCTGAGAGCTTCTGACAATGCGCTTCGCCCTTCTTCGTCACAATACGAGTCCATGCTATGTTGTTGGCGGTTCATTGCAGTGCCACCCAATACCGAGACTCTGGATTGTTGCGATTCTGCCGCGATAGGAGCGGTAATAATAGGGATAATATCAGAAACCTTGCGTCTGTGGCCACCAGTGGCCGCCATTGAGTCGGCTCGAGCGACGTTGAAGACCTTTCGGCGCGTTGCAACCCAGCTGTGAGGCCAAGTCTCAGAGTGAGTTGTGGAGTGGACAATCTGCGATGTGATCTCGTCTAAAGCTGCCGGAGGGGGAAGGGTGCCTGGAGGGTAGGAAGTTCTCAGTGGTCGAGGTGGATGCATGAGAAACTATACCGTTCATCATTAGTTCGGCGCAAATATCATAATCTTCGAAAAATCGGAGATTGCTTACGCTCTGTAGCAGACCCTCCTGATCTTCAGTCCAGGGTACTTCCTCTTCGACGATGATTTTGCCGTTGCTCCCTGACTCTCGCTTGCATCCTACTGACGAAGCGGCGGAAGAGGAATAAGAGCCGATGTTGAAGCCGGGAGTATCAGGTGTCATAGCAAGGGGAAACTGTGTAGAGAAGAAGCAGAATTAAAATTGGTAGTGCACATGTCTACGAAGAAAGAATCACCCACCTCTTCTATGGCCAATGGGGTAAAGGGAATAGGCGTATGAACATCCTCACGCAATGAAGAGCTGCTGTAGAAGGAGTCAGCTCGCATACCATTATGCGTCCTACTGGGCATTCTTACTCACTAATGAGTTTTGGGAAGGCTAAGAGCCGGGAGGTTTTCGGGTCGTCGCATGTTTAAACGAGGAAACTGATCAACAGAATAAAGCACCACTGGTGCGTTGGAAACCGAGTGAGATGGTTGAGGGTGATTTCAGATTCGAGAGATAATCGTAGCTATTTATGTTTTTCGCGTGGTGGCTCGCCGCAAAGCAACCTTGGTATGTCAACAAGTCAACACCAAACGAATGATCTGAATTGCAATCAAGGGGATTTCGATTTTGGCCGGTTAAGCTGTCGAATGAATCGAAGATCGGCCGTCACCAACTGTGTCGAGTCAATCGAGGATGGTAGGCGTCTGACTCCAAGATTAAACAGCTGAATGGCTTGATGCTGTTGGAAAAAACAGACGTGATGCAACGATGACGTCTGTATGTTGATTGTCAACAAAGTCGGTTGTTTATTTGTCGTTGTCGAATGCAGCTGGGCTAATCGTTAACGTCTCAGCAAACCTCCGTTGTGAGAGACTATGATCGCTAGCGATGAATGCGACGAAGAATGCGCAAGTCGTTTACAAATGGTTTGAATGGGGAGTGTCGTGAGTCCTCGAACACTCGTTGATGAGTTCTTCTAGCTTTGCTGTTGCGACTGACAGGAAAGTAGTAAAAGAGATCGGAGCGATTGCGTCAACGGATTTCGAACCCGTCTATACCGCAAGCCGAGAGGGAGTGAAAGGTGTGAATTTGAAGTGTGTCGTCAAGGTTCAAAATCTGGAAGAGGGAGTATACCGGGGCAATTATATTCAAGAAGGAGATTAAGATGATGACAGAGTATCGCTAGATAATGTCTGAACGAGGTATGCGACGCGTTGTACAACACAGCGGAACAGAACAACGGGTAACGTGAGAAGAAAACAGTAAAGGTAAAAAGCGAGTGCAAATGTAAATGAGGATGAAAGAGGGTAAAAAGCCGTTGATACGTTGACGACAAAAGGACGAGGGGGGAGAAAGGGGCAGCTGGGCGGGGACCTGTGGCCACGTCGACTGGGGGGTCATCGTTCCTGGCAATCTCATTTTCCTCCTCGTTGTCGCCCTGTCAATCTTTGAGTTCCCGTGAATGGACACCCCTCGAGGCAGCTGGTTTGAAGCACCAGGAGGGAAGGGGGAAAGACCCTGTTTGAGAGTGGCCGAGACGTGAGACGGTTCACCCGAGACTGGGATCCAGGATCCAGGACCTGCCGAGAACCGAATAAACCTAGTGTGGAACTGAACAAAAGCTCAGTCGATTCTGCCATAAGACTCGCAAAGCATAAGCTCTGAAGTCTCCTTGTAACCTCACTGCGCTGTTGGGCCAAGCTGGCCAATGGAGAGATCAGAGTGACGGAGGAAAAGAGAATAGAGTTTGGCGTTTAGATTGGGTTTTGAGGGAAAGCTCACGCGTCTCGACGCGACGCGTCCTTGTGGCGCCCTCTAACCCCTATTCCCGTTTGACTGGATGCTGCGGCAATCGTAACTTCAAGACATGCAGAGTGCGGAAAGTCTTTCACATCCATGGTGAACGCCATGCCGAGGTAATGAAGGGGTAATGATCAGGCCAGGTTCAGTTACCGCAAGGGCTGCGTCTGGTATTTTGAGGTACAGGACAGCCACAGTTGCCGCACCTTTGTAGCTCAAGCTTCTTCCTCCCGGCGTCTTGAGTCTCAATTGTATAGAGCATGCCCATGAGGTCCAGCTGTCTCCTAACTTCTACCATTCCGATGCAGAACTGGACTAATGTTATACCGATAGCTCTCACTCAATGCTGGCTTCAGCTGTTAGGTCTCTGCACGCGTTGCTTACAAGTCTCTTATCCGGACAATCAGCTCTTCAGGTCGACTGTATTTCTCATCTTTCTATCGGCTATCATTTCGGCAAGACCACTAACGATCGATTTCGTAATGGGGCATAACAAGCTTTATGGAACCCTGTCTGGTATAGTCAGACTGACTCATCTCGATTACTGCGACGTCAGCATAATTTACTTGGTTTCGCTTGAAACCATTCCCTGCATTCAAATTTCCGGCACAAGGTCCAGTGTTCAGGCTGACATCTAACTTTTCGGTCGCTCTACTAGTCGAAACCTTAAGTATGCTTCAGCTGTTCCCAGACCCCGGAGGGAATGAGTGGGCTTACGCAGGCGGCGGCTGAGTACAAAAAGTGTGGAATACGATCATTGGCCCGGTCGGCCAAATCTTATCTCTCCTGATCCAAGATCCTCTGGTCATGTTTCAAAGCGATATCTATGGATCGAACATGCCATTTCCCAACTCGGTACATTTTGTAGATTAGAGGAAGCTTGCTTCTGAATACGGGATTTAGCGCACCGCGTGACATCCCACCTTGTGGAAGTCTGACGACTTCCTTCCTTGCCTTCAACCCACACGTGTGCTAGCTCGGACAGCGATATTTGTTTGCGGGGAACTGCGGCGGAACGCTGTCTGATTGCAACGTTTTTTTTTCTACAGCTTGTATAACGTTTCGGAGAACAAGGAGGTAGTACCCCCTCGAAGTCGCAACCTCCCAAGTCACCCTGCCCTCTGTACTCCGCGCCTACTTGGTATTGATAGCGGAAACAGCAAGCATGTTTGAACACCTCCGACGCTTTTGTTCTTCCCCTGCTTGTACCAGTTCCGCTGGTGGATCTAACTATCGCCGAGATCCCCGTTGCCACTATATCTCGCAGCCCGACGTCGACGCCAAATTGTCCAGTGACATACTACACGAGCTGTCGCCCAACATCCAGCATATTGAGCACCAGACATCCGGGCCGAGAAGCCGATTCCACAGCCATATTGACAACAGCATCCATCTCCTATCTCCGGGAGACGAACCGAAAGCCGTGCGACAGACGTCAGCAGCGTATGTAATACGTTTCACACGTCATATTTTGCCAGCGAGCTCGGATGGAGAGAGGTACCAGCCAATTGTCAGAAGCAGAGTACGGCATTGTTGACGATTGTTCAACAACACTTTCTGCCGTAGCTCAGGGCGCAGCTATACCCCAACGGTCACCCTCACCCTGTGAAATCCGATATTCGAGCGAGAAGTATGGCTCGGGCAACCGAGGCTAAGTGATCATTTGTGGCACGCCGATTCCGCCACTCCCTCTCGCTTACCCTACCTCGATCAGTGTAGATTACTTCCTGTCCCAAGTCGTCCACTCCAGAAGGTCTGTTCGAAGAAAGGCTGAATGATTTCATGCTGTGTTCAGGTCTCGTAGAGGAATCAGTACGCCATCAAATACAGGGCGGTTGGTCATCTGCGGAAAGGCCCAGGCTCGGCCAGCGCGGTCTGTTTTCTTGTTCTTCGTCTTAAGCGGCCGTGCCGTTTGCGGATCGGACATTCGCGGCCAGTGCGAGATGCTCCAAGAGGCTACTTTGACTGATGTCTGAGTGTCGTTATACAATTGACCATCGAAATTTTGACATACGTGCAACGTCCCTTGCATGCGACTAGCGCGTCAAGTGTATTAAGTATATTTCAGCTTGCCTCCCCGGCAGCGCCCCCTTCCAAGCCTCGACCATTGATTGACAAAGACCCGCGAAGACTGCTCATAGCCATTTCTTCCTACTATGCAGTCTCAACCTTAGGCTCAATGTGTAGTGAGGTAGATCACTTGACGGTAAAGAAGCTATGAAAGGGGGAAGAGACGAGTCAGTCCTGCTATAAAAAAGACCTGACAGATAGGTAGCAAGGATCGGGACATACGAGCATGTGTTCTATGTTCGCAAAAGTGGACACGGCCTGTCAGTGTCGAGAGAGAGAGAGAGTATCCGCAAACAGGCATGGATGATCGACTTGTACGCACCTCTGCACCCCTCTGAGCAACGGGCATGAGAACAGATCTGTGAAGAGGGATATGCCGTCAACTAAGTTTCTTCTGTGAAGAGCGAATCCCTAGGGGTCACTCACTGATGATTCGAAGCAGCTGTAGACCAAATTTGTAGGAGAAGAAGGGGACGAACGAGAAGTCAAATCAGCACATTAGAACTCTTTCAATCAATTGCGCAAAAGACTAACACATAATTGTGCAACACCTGAGTCGTACAGTGCGTAGTCAGCGGTCTTCTAGCATGTCCGAAACCATGTGTCTCACCTGTAGGTCCCAGCAGTCAGACCGCCAGTAACTGTAGCACTCGATATCCCTTGAGCATCTGCCATAATCGAGAAAAAAGCATTTCGGGTCAGTATATCGTCGCACTCAAAACACCAACCGGAGAATATATCGAGGAACTTACTAGCCTCCCCATCGACACCCTTGAAGAATGCGAAGACTGTCGGGTCGGGAGGAGTCGAGTCTGTAAATCCATTTATTTTCTGGACTGAGATGTGCACTGTGAAAAAGAAACCATCGATGAGCTCTGAGTCTTCAATATGGGAGACAGCAAAAAAGAGAATGCTCACAGTGGCCAATGATTTGGCTGAGTTAAGATAAGGGGGGTCAGCGATGTCGTTCGGAAGAAGCCACCCACTTACCCAGACTTAGGGTCCACCTGCTGTGGTGCAGAATAGTAATCTGCAGCGGCGTCGGTGAAGGACCCTAGAAGGTTCAACGTCAGCGTCACCGTCGGCGCCATTGTCTGAAGTCTAAGGGAGGACGTTGCATACCTGTGAGCAACCCCACAGAGGCGACATCAATGTTGAACGTCTGCCCAGCTGAGATGGTCCCAAAGTTCGGCTAGCAAACAAGATATAAGTATCGGGAACTTATGTGTTAGGGGCGCCCTCATGGCAGAGAAATATTGAGCCGAGTGGCATCGATGACTTACTGGGTTAGTAACGGCAGCCGAAATCATGTTTTGCTTTGACGGAATCTACGGGAGGGAGCAGATCGGTCAATTCGCAATCATTGGCAGAAGAGTAAAAAAGGCAAGGAAAGACGTGGGGAATGCTTACCTGTCCCAGTGGAATCGGACTAGATGGTGGAGAGTTTTCCGACCGTCAATTCATGACATTCATCAATGGAAGAGAATTATGACGCCGGACTCACTCGCAACTTCCGTCAACATTTTGAAGACCATTAGTGAGAGTTTGACCTTTACAGAACTGCAAGTCAGGCGTAAGGATCAGTCTCAATCTCGCTGCCTTCCAAAACCGATACTGACGCCGATGAAGTTATCGTTAGATGTGGCACTGGCGGCTTGAAGGATACTGGCGTTGGCATTGGCCTGGGTGTTTTGAATGACGGAGGAATCGAGGGCTGTCAAGGAAGATATGTTGTCAGTCCCTTGCTCTCTATATGACCTCGCTTTCAATGACCAGACTCACTAAGTCCACCGTTGCTGACCAGCACCGGGACGGGGAGACCGGCGGTTTCGGTAGCAGCAGCAGCGGCAGCGGCGGAGGCGGCTGCCGCAGAGGAGGCTGCAGCTGCGGCTAGTATCAAGTTGAGGAGCAAGACTATCAGTCATGCACAAATAGACACAAAATCTAGACATACCAGCGGCACCCCCTTTACCGTTGTTACCACCGGCAGCAGCGGCACTGGCTGAGGCAGCAGACGACGAGGAAGAGGCCGCGGCTGCCGCTGCCGCTGTAGCACAATCCCATTAGCACATTACTTGGTGGTTGGAAATGAGTAAGATCAGATTTGAACATACCTGCTCCACCTTTACCTTTAGCACCCTTGCCACCAGCTGCAGCGGCAGCAGCGGCAGTTGTCGAAGCCGCAGCAGCGGCCGCGGTGGTAGTGGTAGCAGCCGCGGAGGAAGCAGCTAAAACTGAGGCTCAGCACCCAGTAAACCTTCATCACCGAGAGTAATTACACACCAGCGGCAGCAGCACCCCCAGCAGCGGCACCTCCAGCGGCAGCTGCACCATTACCACCCTTTCCGCCTTTGCCGCCAGCAGCAGCTGCTGCACCAGCACCAGCGCCCTTGCCAGCAGCAGCGCCTTGCGCACCTTTACCTCCTGTGGCGAGTGCTACAATTCCGGGGGCTACGCCTGTCTCGTTAGCGGATGTCGTATCGCCACAACTTGGGGGTGTCGAAAGACTCGTACTGCTGGCTGCCTATGATCCAGAAATACCAAACCGGAGGGAATGTCAGCCTCTTAGCACGTGAATGACATTGCAGTTCTACTTACGGAAGAGACTGGAGCGGACGCTTCCTTGGCATTATGGAATCCTTGACCTGAGGCTCGGCGCATCAAGTTTCGAGCATCTAGCTTCTCCGACTACACATAGTATCAGCGTTGATGTCCAGGGTTCAGGGTCATTGGCATAACTTTTACAACGGGCACGGGGAACCAAGAAAGACTCACGTGAACATGCGGTCTGGCCACAGTCAACTCCGGAATGGCGAGAAGAGACACCAGCAGTAGCGGTGAGATAAACTTCATCTTGAAGAGGTGGGGTGGGGTTGTAGGCAGATATCGCGACTCGTGATGGAATTGCGTCACCGAAATCTTCTGGTGAGTGCAAGCCAGTTGCTGCAAGGTTAAATCTGCTAGGAATGGATTCAACTCAGTAATCATTCTGCCTTCCCAAACAAGATAACCATAAGGACCAGCGGACCTCCCTCCTGAAAGTGTTGCGATGGGCTGGTAGTACTTACAAGTCCTGCAAAGAACGTTGGAAGTCACCAGGACAATCCACAATGAGAGCGAAACCAAATACAGGCGGGAGGAGGATTAGAGACTAGAGAAACTAGGACGAAGATGGGGAAGAACAACCACCACATCAAATGAGATACGGGTTATATGGTTGAGAGAAAACCTATTCTTGACCAAGAGGGACCCGTTGATTTACCGTTGACAAGGCCACAGCTCACGGGATGGTATGGTCTCCCGGTTTCTGTTGAAGTGGAACGAGGGGGTGGTGAGGAAACGAGGAAACGGTGATTAAGTGGTACATCAAGATTGCATAGGTTTAGTCAGCTAGGGATCATCTTGTATTGGGTTACCGGTTGGCAACATGGATACATAGCGTCAAAGCACGTAGGTAAGGGAGCGATACATGAGGGCCGGGGAGGTTGTGGGCGGAGTTTGAGGGTCGGGTGGATGGATGTCGTTGCGTAGAAACGTGACAAGAGGGTTGTCAAGGCTCCAGGGGAGGTGCGACGGCAACGTCATGCAGGGCTGGCCGGAGTAAAGAGTTTCATCTCAGCTTACCCGTACCGTAGACCGAACGGCATGGAGGTCTCCCCGATCCAAGCTTACTGTCAGAGACGAAGTAACGGCTCGTACGGGGATAATGGTACGAGGACCAAGTAGTCCGGCGCTTTGTGGCAGTCGACTGAGATCGGTGTGCCACATTTATTGGTGGTAGGTTATGAGGATCAAGGATGATTCGGTCAACAGCGTTGTGCCCGATCAGCATCAAATTTGGACATACATTCTGCACCCTGACTCTGACTGTCTACATTGACTGACTTACAGGCAACGGCCAAAGGTCCAATTGGACACAACTTACGCTCGCCGTGTGTAAAACTCAGGCCCACGGAACAAGCTCTCCCTTTGCGTTTCAAGTCTTCGTGACGACGCGCTTTGTCCCTCGAGTTGCTGAGATCCTTTTGGTTTGGACAGAGACTTGAGAGGCATTTTGCTCTAGCTGTATATCTGGGTGGACGCCCATCTGTGGCTATTGGTCCGTTGAGAATGCAGTGATATTGATATTCATGATCGAGCCACTCGAAGCCCAGGGAATCAATGTGTGCAGAGGAGGGTTCATGCCCAGGCCTTCATCCTTTATCATACTTCATCGCGTTCAATCGAGTAGCGGGGCGTTTTACTTGAGGACGGAAATCATAATGCTACCAAGCGTGTCGAAGGTCCCCTAGTATCAACCTTCCACACCTTCTGCGTTGGGCGTGGTGGTATTTCCGCGAGAGATGACAAGTGAGAATGCATAAATATCGCGCATTGGTGAAAGGAATGCTCGGAGATGTCCCATACCGCTATGACCATGGTATGCCTAACTTTGGTACTGAGCCATCATCAGTGATATCCGGCAATCACCAACCTGCTTGGGGTGCTGGCTGACAGCCATGTCCCAGGCATAATCGATGATCGCAGCTCGCAGGGTCTCGATAGCCGCATCCTGACATATTTGGCCCTCATCAAGCACTATGTCTTTCTTCCCAACTCTCTCTTTGCATATGGAAACGTCCGCTGGAACATCCACCGTTTGATAATATGTCAGAGGATTCCGTGACCGGCACCAACTTCTCGCAAGTCGAGACTGAGCCCAAACCCCGTCTGTCGGTGGCCTTCCTCGAGACGCCCCATCTGCTTGACTCAAGTCGTCATAGAAACCGAAAGTAAGTAATAGTGGTCTCCCCGCAGGTCTCTCAAAGGTCGATGAAGCTGAAAAGACAACGAACAATAGCTCTCTCCCCGCTCAACCCAAAGAGAACAGACGACACCGTCTCTCCCTGAACTCCATCGTTCTCTCCTTCACTCGTCGCAATTCTTTCAGTACCCGAAGCCCCTCCTCACCAACTCGTTCTCGAAGCTCGGCTGTCCTTTCTCATACCTCTCAAAGCCGACCGCTACTCTTACCGCCCCGACGCTGGTCGCATTCTGTTCCATCCTCACAAGCTAGTCCGAACGTTTACCAACAGGGTCAAAGGTCTTCCCAAAGTGATATGCCCAGACTCCTGGGACCACAGGTCTCGGCCACGACCAGAGGTGGCCTTGAAGCTGTGTCTGAAGACAGGAAGAGAGCGGAAGCGCTACGGTCTACGGGCAGATCGGAGCTTGATGAAGACATTAAACTCAAATCTGCATCGCTGCCACCACACGCCTCCAAGCCAATACTTCACCTTGAGCCCGCTATCCGATCTTCACCCTTCGACCCTGCCAGTGAAGCGCACCCCACTCAACGCCTACATGAATCAACAGACCAACAAAGCCTCTCGACACCACGAACTACCTCGCCCTCTACCATCTCATTCCTGACCTCACACCGGAACGCACCCTCACAGGCTTCTACTTCGATCTCGAGTCTCTCGTCGCACCCCACCTTGAGCACCGAAGGAGTGTGGATCTGTTCCAAGCCGGCTCGCCCAGTCAGGACTGCTACCGCTTCGCGATTGAGCATCACCACACCTACTCGTCGTCACTCGCTAAACCGCCCAAAGACCATCCACTCCATGTCTTTCGAGTCGTCAAATTCCCGTAAGGAACAGATCGGGAGCATCACCTCCGTCTCTGCCCATTCACCCAGAGTGCTGGGACACGGTGTTGGTACCAACACCTGAGCGGAAGTCATTGAGGGCATCGCTGGGGGCTTGGACTCGGGACGTCGACCTCGACCCCCAGTGGACAGTGAGGGTGTCGGACCTGGGAGGTGGCTCCGATCCTCTGCGTCAATGCATCTCTCCTCCAGGCCAGATTGGTCACAGACGGCCACGACGTCTCAGGCGCATCCAAGAACAACACAGACACATCTTCGGACCCCTCCCGAGTCCAAGGAGGTGCAGCCAAAGGTATCGCTTTGGAGATCCGTTAAAAGAATGTGGTCGTGCAACGTCACGATCCGGGAAGGAAGGATCAGATATGGAAAGAGCAAAGCGACATCGACGACCTCTGAGAGTGATATGCAGTCTTCGAAGGAAACGCTTCTGGCCACTCCTCGTCGTCCTGAAGGAATCAAGGCTTAGGTACAATAGCATGCCGGTGAATTGAGAAAAAGTACGATAAGAAGATGATTAATGATAACATATTATGAATGGTCATTACACTTCATTACACAAACCACTATGAATCTTATCAGCCTTCCCGATGAATCTGACCCCTCCCCCGGCTTATCCATAAATCTCTGCGTCCATTCCGGCGCCTCCACTCCATCCTTCGACGGTCCCGAATAGTCCCTCCCACGATTTCGGTTCTCGAATCTTCAAACCATCTACCAATAGAACAGCGAATAACATCAGCTTCAGTATGACCAAATTACGAACTTTGCAGTCTGAGGAGTCGCGGGAGGCGACTGTCGGCTTCACACATGGAAATCGAGGACCATCGAAGCCTACTAACCTATTCCCAGAACCCGCAGGACGATGGCTACAAGCGCATATGCGTCACCCCGATTGTCACCTTCTACACACCACGCCGCTATCGTCCCGTGAGCCGGTATGTCTCCACTAGACGCTGAAAGGGCGGAAAGGAGGCGCCGTGTCAGACCCGCCGCGGGGAGAAAGGGGGGATACGAGGATTGAGAAGGTCGGTCGGATAGTGCGGAGGGGACAGGGGAGACAGCGAGGGAAAGTGGGGGAAGGAGGGAGCGGAGGGTGGATACCTGGGATGAATATGTAGGTGCTGGCGGGAGGATGTGTTGGTGGGGTGTTCTGTGACTAGCTGTTAGCAACACGATCGTCTTGCTCAATGATCTGTTTGGGCAGAGGAGAGAATAGCCGATGGTCATGAAATACATACAGTAGCTGAGTGTCATCCTGATTAGCCGCGTCGAGACTCGTCAGAATAAGGGTAAATTCGAAGCCGGAGTCGACGATGAATGACCGAAGAAGCTCAACATGAGCATCCTTTTTAGACTGTGTTTGACCGGTTCATCAGCGTTTCAGCTAAAACTATAGGCAGCATCACAGCATGATAGACTTTGGCTGACCTTGATGGTAGGGGATCTCTGCTGTATCACGAATATATCCTTCTCACTTCGTCCATAAACTACATAGGCCGTTGTCAGCGGTCCTCCGCTCGCTGTTTTGCTCATACGGCACATACCCTCTAATCCCCCTGTAACGAGTTCTCCTTCTTCACCAACCCCGGCAAATGCTGCGACGGTATCACCCTTGCCTATCCAGCCTACTCTGTTCAATCCTAATGATACGATCAATAGGTCAACTGCTAATTGTGGGAGATTGGCTAGTGAAACTGAAGGCTATAGTGAAATTCGAACGCTGAGTGAGCGTTGGCGACCAGGAATATGTGGATAACAACGACACGGCTTACAATCACGAGTGTCGCACCTCTAAAAGAATTTTGGGAGAAGTCTGGTGTCGGATAAAAGGTTGTCATCTTGATTGCATGCAATTCATGCATACAATTCCAGAACCATAGATCCATCCAAGAATGAATTCTGTAGCGCTGTAGGTTGTTGAGAAAGTGATGACGTGGACAGATAAATGAACTTCTGAGAGCTGCTTGTATTTGGTCCGAAATTCGAGACATCTTAATCGTGACCATTCTCTGTACTTCATCAGGTCCCATTCGTTGCCCTACAAAATCAATGAGAAGATCTGTCCTCGCGGTGAAGAGAGTGCAATCCTCTGCTCCATCAACTTGTCGAAGATGTCACTCGACCCTCTCACGACCTGATCACCCCTCGCCTCAGCCCAACGCCAGACTCCGGTTCGCCCCATCTCCTACAGGCTACCTCCATCTTGGGGGATTGCGAACTGCGTTGTTCAACCATCTTTTAGCAAGGAAATGGAAGGGGAAATGGATACTACGGATTGAAGATACCGACCGGGTATGGTCATTTTCTCAATACTATTCTTTCATTGAGATCGATGGCGATGACGAGACTGATGACGCTATGGGTTTTTAGGCGAGGTTGGTCGATGGCGCAGTGGATGCACTGAGAGATACTCTGGAATGGGCGGGACTGGACTATGATGAAGGTATGCTGAATTATGTCGTGCGAGTATAGCGCTTAACATATCACAGGAGTAGGGATCGGTGGATCTAATGGTCCTTACATTCAGGTGTGTTGTTAGCCAACGACAATCCCACCACGTAATGAGATTAGTCTAACTCAGTCCAGTCAGAGCGACTAGATCTATACCAGCAATACGCCAAGGAGCTTCTATCCGTATGTACTCGTATATCTATTCTCAGTGCCATCGATCATGAGCTGACGCAGTACAGACTGGTCAAGCGTACGAATGCTTTTGTACTCCAACCGACCTGCAGGCCATCCGTAGTTCTCTCCTCAAACAGGGCTCCAGGCAAGGGTATGACGGCCGTTGTCGACATCTCACGGAGGAAGAGGTGGGCCGGCGAAAGAGGCTGGGGCATCAACATGTCATCCGATTCAAATCACCGGAAGTAACTTCATCTCCAACTTCATCAGCATCCTCCTCAAGCTCGGAAGCAGGACCTTCTGGACAGTCTTTCCCGCCAGATCTGATATTTGGTGATGCCCAGCCCAGCATTGGATCTACCGCTGGTGATGATTTCGTGATCGTCAAATCTGATGGATGGCCGACATATCATTTGGCGAGTGTGGTTGATGACCATGCGATGGGAATCACGCATGTCCTCCGAGGCGAGGTGAGCTACCTCACGCTTTATGGGATGCTTTCCCGCAAGCTGCCGTAGCTGACTGAGGCACATAGGAATGGTTACCATCCGTGCCGAAGCATCACCAGCTTTACAACGCCTTTAAGTGGACACCACCTCAATTCGGTCATTTGCCGTTACTCGTGAATGCCGATGGCTCGAAGTTATCCAAGCGGACAGGAGATGTCAGGGTGCAGCACTATCGAGTAAGTCGTCTTCTGGATCCCGCGCCTCTCGTCGACTGCAGAACGGTCAGTTGACACATCACCCAGGATGAGGGCTACGAGCCGGAGGCCTTGTTGAATTTCCTAGCATTAATGGGATGGGATCATCACACAGCACTCGAAGCCCTTCTTCCCTCCTCGCCTACGTCTAGCATAGGTCCAAACTCTTCAATCCTCCCTCCTCATGTCAGAACAGACCAGAACTCGCTCTATGAGCTCTTCACCCCTGCTCAACTGATTCGCGCCTTCGATATTAAGCACGTGAATCATCGGAAGGCGGCTGTCAATCTATCCAAGCTAGATTTCCTGAATAAAATGACTCTGCGAAGGAAGGCTGGGCGGCTGGGAGGTGACGGAGTCCTGCTGGACAGCTTGCAGGAGGACACTGGGCTCAGTGGGACAGGGCAGAGGGAGAGGACAGCACTCTTGGAGAGGTTTCGGGTTTTACTGAAGGAGCAAAAAGTTCTCGAGGGATGGTGCGTTACAATCTGACATTCCACGGACGATGTTCTTGCGATCGCTTGCTAATTGCTATAATGTCCAGCGAATTAGTGGACGATGTCTTATACGTCGAGAAAGTTTTCGACGCCGAACTTGTGAGCTACGTCAAGCAGTGATCCATCGTCTGGCTAGAAGCTGACATCACGCTATCCCACTCTACCCAGCCTCGAACGGTCCGTCTGATAGACATGGCCAAATCTTCGATCTTCTTCTTCCTTGATCCCAACTACTCCAATCTCGAAGCTGAGGCCCTGTTATCGGGACTAGACAAGGAGACATATGGTAAGTGACGTCAAGCCTGATCTCCTCATCAACTCCATCGTCACTCCAGAGCGAGCGTCAACTCATTATCTCCCCTCCCAGTTGAAGCCATCGAAGCGATGATCGTAGAGCTCGAACGGCGTCTAGCGTCGTCCGCATCTGTACCTATCAGCTCCACCAGAGAAATCACAGAAGATATCGTCTGGGAGTCTATCAATTACATCATAACAAGACTCAAATACAGGAACAAAGCCACTTTAACAACGCCCATGCGACACGCTCTCACGGGTCGCAAGGTGGGTCTTCTACTTGCCATATCCCACATTGTGGATGACTGTTAGATGGGTCGACGCTAACGTCCAATCACAGGCTGGGCCGAGCTTACCAACGATACTGAGCGTGTTGGGTGCGGAGAGGGGGATTGCAAGACTCCGTGCAGGAGTGGCATATGTCAGAGTGGCAAGTCGGTCTTAGCTTCGAAGCCGCTAGGCTTTACGATGCATTCACCAGTCATATTGGGTTTGTCACGCAGTGTACTCACAATATCAATAATACATACGAAAACTGACAGCTGCGCTTGATGGCGCTTACGTTCGATCCATCTTGTCACGCAATACAAAGGAGCATGCACTTCTGCGTGTACAATTATTTCAGGCGACTCGTCCGCTCCACTATCGTAGCCGACATGCATTAATGAGGCAGTTTACTGTGCTGCCTATCAGAAGACAGGTCTCGACGACGACATGTATGAAGGGTCGATCTAAAACGCAGCTTGTCGAGTACATGGTCTCTTCAGGATAGAAAGAGGACTGAGGTGTTGAAAGGTAATTCCACGTTGGAAGGCTCCACATGCTTGGAGCTGCTCTATATGACGACGTACGGTCCTGTATCCTAGGATATATAGTCCTTCTAAATGGTGACGGCGTCCCTTCGTCCTGCATACACCTACACCAACAGCCTGTTCACCACCTATACATCCCAATACAGTAACCTGCACTAGCCTAGAATAGCAGGATGCTTTACGAAGATCCAAAGCCAAATAAACTATTCGAGCAAAGCACCCTCACACCCTCCCCGACTACCAAACTCCGATCCCATTCCCACACCAACTCCCTCAAGCTATCAGCCCTTGAGAGCCGGATACATTCTACGTACATCCAGACCACCCAGGTCCTAAGCCATTCCGACGACCGATCCTTCGATACCCTTCGCACACCCAAAGCATCAGTTCAACATTCCTCTGACCTCGCTTCATCTCCATACGATCCGCCCCCCTCCCCAAATTTGACGTACAGAGGGACATGTGAAACCGGACCAGCTCCTATGGAGATACACCGATTATCCTCTGTCGACACCGGGGAAGGGGATAGTATAACTCATGTAGCTAATGAGCGGAGGGAAATTCCTTTCAAGGGGAATCCGAGGGTTGGGACCCCGGCCCAGTTTGCCTTGCCAGTGGAGGAGTTCCCACTCTCCGATATTTTGGAGGATTTTGTTCGCCTTCATCCTGAGGCTTCGGGATTACGGAGGGGTAGGGGGACTGCTAAGGGGACCGGCACTTTGAAGGGGATAGAGTCGTTGAGAGGGGAAATGGTAGAAGTTGAGCGGCTAGAGAGGAGTGATGAGGATACGACGTCAAGGGTTGATTGGGTTGGGGCTCAGATTTGCAGAGAGCTGCAATACACGATGCTTTTGTAGACGGTAGAGTGAATTGATCATAGATGGGAGGATCCGGCAATTTACATGCAGTAGAGTTTAATTTATGTTGCAATGATTCATGGCTCATCCAGACAACGGACCTTAAAAGTGGAACCCTCAGGTGGTTGATTGTCTGTATTGGAGAGTGGTCCTAGTACTGTGGATGCTATGTCGAATGCTGACACCCCCACCCATCCTAGCCTCAAAAGCACTGGGTTTTGCATACGTTAACGACCTTACCCGATCAATGTCTAACGCAAGTGCCACACTCAAGGTTTGTACACAAGGACCAATCCAGACTGTGCAGCGCCAGACCACCCACATATGACAATGATCGCAGATGCATGCCAGCTCGACACAAGGAAGAATAACGGGGACGAGGTATGGTATTAATGATACGTGCGTAAGAAGCTGACGGTAAAGTCTCAAAACCCAACAAACCATTTGTACCACAACCCGGAGAATAACTAATCTTTTTAGAGAATGGGCGTATGGACTGATAAAGACAATCGTGAGGACGTATGCCTAAGTCGAGCTAGGATGATTCGTATGGGTGTTTTATGTGTATGCGTTAAGAGAATGATATACTGGTAAACGAGTGATTACGATCGGAAGGGGAGAGGGGTGATCTCAATTAGGGGATTAGAGAATGATACGAGGAATCTACTTCCCCCCCGCCGAACTATGTGAATTGGGATTGGGCCGATCATCATCATCTAAGTGAAATGTGGGAATGAGAATGACGAGGAACGAGAACGAGGGAGGGGAAGACCTGTGAAGGAGAATTACAGATCAAGGAAATTATGGGTTTTGGATTTGAACCATTTTCGAACGTGCCTATGTCCCAAGGCAACACGTAACCAATTCCCTAGACCAAAGCCGATAACCGAAAAAAACCGATGGCACCAAGTCGTCAAGACCGAATCGACCGGCCATTCCACCCGCCTGCACAAGACCCTAGGATACACAAATGGAAAGCAACAAGCCCCGATGGGAGGCAACGTTGAACAGCCACTATGCGATCGAGGCACCCTTCTCAACGTCCGGCCGTCTGTTGTCACGTCCTTTGGGCTTGAACGAAACGGTGTAGGCGAGTTTGTCGGTGAAGAGGTGCATGAACTGGGCGTGGAGGACGGGAATGACTCCAAAGACGATACCGGCTGGCATTGCGAGGTAGCTATCAAGGATGTCAGCAATTTGATTTGCGTCCTGTTCAATGGCGACAGCTCAAATCATTACTCACTCGACTACGGCAACGGGGAAAGGCCTGTACGACCTGTCACCACTCTGGACACCCAATTGACCACCCGGGACCTTCCACCGGTTGACGGCAGTCTCCTGGTGGTAGCGATCGTACATCAAGAACATGCCCATCGTGAAGAATAACGAGCACGCCCTCATTCGGTCGGTAAGCAAAAAGGCCCATTCGACGAAAGCAGCACCTGATCTCATGTTGTCGGCTGATAGCAATTCGATGGAGGCGGACGAGGTGGACGCTCGGGCGAACAGGGTATGGATGATGATGAGGACAGTCATGTGGCTGTATCAAACGCTAAGTCAGTTCTGACTATCAATGCAGAACAAACAAGATTGACTTACCCCATGAGTAGATGCGCTTCGTATAATCTCGAGAGCAACGCCAAAAAGGGAAAGATCCTTCGCTTCAAGGGCATCATCTCAGCCCGGGGAACAAGGCTAGCCTTCTCGTTGAAGGCCTCGGTATCACTCATCGAGCTGTCACTGGTCTCTTCGTCGTCGGCAGACACAACGCTGGCCGCAGAAGACGAGACAGAAGAGTCTGACGGAGAAGCAAAGTCCTCTTCGGCAAAGGCTCGGCGTTTGGTTGTCGTCGAGTATTCTTCCGGGATAGTGTGCAGACCAAGATTGGCGTCTGGCGAGAATACCGTTGGCAGAGCTGAACGATGAATCGGTGATGTGAATAAGTCGTGGTCCGGGTGAGCAGAGAAGTCGGCGCTGATCAGTCGGTTCAGTCCGTAACCGGTGTCAACTAAAGATGACCCATCAGTAACTTGCACTACGAGGAAGAAATGTGAGAGAGAGACTCACGAGACCCCCACATGTGCCTAATAGCCTGCTTGTACCTAGCAACATGGTCGTTCCAGAATCCCTTCAACCCGCCACGAACACCAGCAACGACATCGAGCTGAGACGCGGGAGAGTAGATGGTCTCCGAGATGAGATTACCGCCGGTCGAGAAGAGACATTTGATGAACATGTGCATGTCCTCTCCGATGGCTTGGGGACCCGCATCATGGAAACCGACATTTGCAGCAAAGTCCATAGACAGACTGTAAGCAGAAGTGGGAATCTTGGCCTTGGAACCTGTGTAGATCGAGCTGAGACCGGCCCTAAATAGTCCCGGGCATACGTCAGCCCAAATCTATGCTTAGTCACAACTGCCACGTACAATGCCCATAGGATATCGGTCATGCGCACGGAAACGGGCACATCGTGTGCGTTGCGATCAAAGCAGATGGGAGGCACAAAACACATTCGTGTCCTCTCCTCAGGCGTCCTGAGGGCATACTTGCAACTGATAGCGGCAAAGTAGTCTCCAGCGAGAGCAGCTAAAACAACCCGTCGATCAGGTCCGTGGCCTTTGCCAAGCACTCCGATCATATCAGATAACTCACTGTCTGAGTCAATCACGGTGACGATGATCTTGCTCATCCTGTCGGAATCATTCTCCTCCTTTAACTCGTTCCAAGCTTGTCTAACAGCCCAAGCCAAATTGGAAGATTTGCCAGCGGCTTCACCCTCGATCCCAGCAGGGTGGAGGGTGTAACCAATGTCCTTAAAAGATGAGCGGAATTCGGCAATGAGTTGATGGGCCTTTTGGGCAGCGCCATTCTCACGTGCCTCCATGGCAAGAACAGGATGGTAGGACGTAAGAGCTAAAGGCTGGGTCGACAGGAGGTAGAGAGTTTCGCCTGAAACAACAGCGCGTCAGCTGCCAGCTGTAACCGAGGGTACAACCGAGGCAAAGATTAGACCGATAAAATAAAACCTACGAAGCACACTGATATCCTCTTGATAGCTGCGGATTGATACGAAGTTAGTGGTGTATCCGGACACACCCGAGAGGTGACTCACTTGGGACAGAAGATCAGATGCTCGACTTCATCAAACGCTAATGCTTCCGACGGGGAGATCATTGCACGTCTGCCCTCCACATATGTTGCCCTCCAATCCGTTTCCGCGTTCTTCTTAACACCCTTCCAAGCTAAGTAGGCACCCCAGATTGTCCTAAACACCGATGATCATGCATCAGCGGGGCTCCTCGGTAGATCGACTGCAGTCAGCTCACCTGATGTTAACAGACAATAGAACAGAATGGACAAAGACTATGAATGCACCGAAAAGCCATGGCAGGTAGGTCGGACCCAAGAGGGAGAATGGGATCATGGAGAGGTGGGAGAGAATAGGGAGACGTTGGAGTAAAGGCTGGAGATGACGACGGATAGCCATGTTGGGCAGTGGCGATCAAGTAGTAGATGGGCGGAGAAAGAACGTGGATGAGTTTGGCGAGGCTGAGACGATAAGACCTATCGATCTGCTTTTGACGGGTGAGATCGCAGTTGAGCGACTTGACCAAGCGGTGTTAACCTGTGCAAGCCAAGAGGGCCAGAAGATCTGCGCTACGATCGACAGTTGACGAGTTGCTTCAGTCCTCCGTGTTCAGCGGAACTGTGGTGCACCAGAACGAGCTGGTCTTATGAACGTCTGGAGAACGGCAAGCCGTACCACTCCTTCGCTGACAATCGGACAATGAACCCGAGGGTGATGGACTGTTGTCAGGCGAGTGGTAAACGGAGTCGGGGCTTGTCGACGATACTCCTTGGATGGAGGTGGTGAAGGGGGGGGGGACGTTTAGATGTGCTTCCTTGGTCGGTCAACTAAACGACGGCAAGAGTAGTACGGGAGATGGGGTCGGTGGATCGAGTGGGTGTGCGTAGGTGATTGGGAGGGGGGGGGGGGGGGGGGGGGGGG